>JAUMJJ010000775.1:0-26894 GCA_033556795.1 Tapera naevia | reverse complement strand
GAGGGAGTGGGGACTGGAAAGGACTGGAAGCACTGTGGGGAGACTGGGAGCACTGTGGGGGGACTGGGAAGGACTGGGAGCACTGGGAGGGAGTGGGGGGACTGGGAACACTGGGAGAGAGTGGGGAGACTGGGGAGCACTGGGAGGGAGTGGGGGGGGACTGGGAACACAGAGTGGGGAAACTGGGAAGGGACTGGAAGCACTGTGGGGAGCACTGGGAGGGAGTGGGGAGACTGGGAAGGACTGGGAGCACTGTGGGGAGCACTGGGAAGGACTGGGAGCACTGTGGGGAGCACTGGGAAGGAGTGAGGGGACTGGGAAGGACTGGAAGCACTGGGAGGGAGTGGGGGGGACTGAGAAGGCTTGGGGGCACTGGGAAGGACTGGGAGCACTGGAGGGAGTGGGGAGACTGGGAAGGACTGGGAGCACTGGGAGGGAGTGGGGGGACTGGGAACACTGAGAGAGAGTGGGGAGACTGGAAGGACTGGGAGCACTGGGAGGGAGCGGGGGGACTGGGAAGGATTGGAGCACTGGGAAGGACTGGGAGCACTGGGAGGAGTGGGGAGACTGGGAAGGACTGGGAGCACTGGGAGGGAGTGGGGGGACTGGGAGCACTGGGAGGGAGTGGGGGACTGAGAAAGCCTGGGGGCACTGGGAGGACTGGGAGGGAGTGGGGAGCACTGGGAGGGAGTGAGGGGACTGGAAAGGACTGGAAGCACTGTGGGGAGACTGGGAAGGACTGGGAGCACTGTGGGGGGACTGGGAAGGACTGGGAGCACTGTGGGGGGACTGGGAAGGACTGGGAGCACTGTGGGGGGACTGGGAGCACTGTGGGGGGACTGGGAAGGACTGGGAGCACTGGGAGGGAGTGGGGGGACTGGGAACACTGGGAGAGAGTGGGGAGACTGGGGAGCACTGGGAGGGAGTGGGGGGACTGGGAACACAGAGAGTGGGGAGACTGGGAAGGACTGGGAGCACTGTGGGGAGCACTGGGAAGGACTGGGAGCACTGGAAGGGAGTGGGAGGACTGGGAAGCACTGTGGGGAGCACTGGGAGAGAGTGGGAGACTGGGAAGGACTGGAAGCACTGTGGGGAGCACTGGAGGGCCTTGGAAGTGCCCTGAGGCCGCCCTGGGGGCACTGGGAGAGAGCGAGGGGGGTGAGGCTTTAGGGGCACTGGGAGCACTGGGAAGTGACTGGGGTTACTGGGGCTGTGACCTTTGACCTTTGCCCCCCCCCCCCCCCAGGTCGGCGCCCTCGGCCCCCCCCGCGGCCCCCCCCGCCGAGAGGGGGGTCCCCCCGCGCCCCCCCCCAACCTCACCAGCAACCGGCGGCTGCAGCAGACCCAGGCGCAAGTGGATGAGGTGGGCGGGGCCTGAGGGGAGGGGGGCGGGGCCAAGGGCTGGGGAGGGCGTGATTGGCTGGGGAGGGGGGGCTGAGGGGAAGGGGGCGGGGTCTGATTGGCTGAGGGGGCTGATTGGCTGGGGAGGGGGGGCTGAGGGGAAGGGGCGGGGTCTGATTGGCTGGGGAGGGGGGGGCTAAAGGAAGAGGGTGGGGTCTGATTGGCTGGGGAGGGGGGCTGAGGGGAGGGGACGGGGTCTGATTGGCTGGGGAGGAGGGGCTGAGGGGAAGGGGCGGGGTCTGATTGGCTGGGGAGGGGGGGCTAAAGGAAGAGGGTGGGGTCTGATTGGCTGGGGAGGGGGGCTGAGGGGAGGGGACGGGGTCTGATTGGCTGGGGAGGAGGGGCTGAGGGGAGGGGGCGGGGTCTGATTGGCTGGGGAGGAGGGGCTAAAGGAAGAGGGTGGGGTCTGATTGGCTGGGGAGGGGGGCTGAGGGGAGGGGGCGGGGTCTGATTGGCTGGGGAGGGGGGTGAGGGGAAGGGGCGGGGTCTGATTGGATGGGGGGGGGCTGAGGGGAAGGGGCGGGGTCTGATTGGATGGGGGAAGGGGGTGGGGTCTGATTGGCTGGGGGGGGCTGATTGGCTGGGGAGGGGGGCTGAGGGAAGGGGGCGGGGTCTGATTGGCTGGGGGGGGCTGATTGGCTGGGGAGGGGGAGGCTGAGGGAAGGGGGCGGGGTCTGATTGGCTGGGGAGGGGGGTCTGGGGAGGGGGTGATTGGCTGGGGAGGGGGCCTGAGGGGAGGGGGCGGGGCCAGGGGCTGGGGAGGGGGTGATTGGCTGGGGAGGGGGGGCTGAGGGGAGGGGGCGGGGTCTGATTGGCTGGGGAGGGGGGTGATTGGCTGGGGAGGGGGGCTGAGGGAAGGGGGCGGGGTCTGATTGGCTGGGGAGGGGGGCTGATTGGCTGGGGAGGGGGAGGCTGAGGGAAGGGGGCAGGGTCTGATTGGATGGGGGAAGGGGGTGGGGTCTGATTGGCTGGGGGGGGCTGATTGGCTGGGGAGGGGGGCTGAGGGAAGGGGGCGGGGTCTGATTGGCTGGGGGGGGCTGATTGGCTGGGGAGGGGGAGGCTGAGGGAAGGGGGCGGGGTCTGATTGGCTGGGGAGGGGGGTCTGGGGAGGGGGTGATTGGCTGGGGAGGGGGCCTGAGGGGAGGGGGCGGGGCCAGGGGGCTGGGGAGGGGGTGATTGGCTGGGGAGGGGGGCTGAGGGGAAGGGAGTGGGGTCTGATTGGCTGGGGAGGAGGGGCTAAAGGAAGAGGGTGGGGTCTGATTGGCTGGGGAGGGGGGCTGAGGGGAAGGGGGCGGGGTCTGATTGGCTGGGGGAAGGGGGTGGGGTCTGATTGGCTGGGGAGGGGGGCTGAGGGGAGGGGGCGGGGTCTGATTGGCTGGGGAGGGGATGCTGGGGAGGGGGGTGATTGGCTGGGGAGGGGGGCTGAGGGGAGGGGGCGGGGTCTGATTGGCTGGGGAGGGGATGCTGGGGAGGGGGGTGATTGGTTGGGGAGGGGGGCTGAGGGGAGGGGGCGGGGTCTGATTGGCTGGGGAGGGGATGCTGGGGTGGGGTCTGATTGGCTGGGGAGGGGGGCTGAGGGGAAGGGGGCGGGGTCTGATTGGCTGGGGGAAGGGGGTGGGGTCTGATTGGCTGGGGAGGGGGGCTGAGGGAAGGGGGCGGGGTCTGATTGGGTGGGGAGGGGGGGCTGGGGAGGGGGTGATTGGCTGGGGAGGGGGGCTGAGGGGAAGGGGGCGGGGTCTGATTGGCTGGGGAGGGGGGGCTGAGGGAAGGGGGTGGGGTCTGATTGGCTGGGGAGGGGGGGCTGAGGGGCGGGCCCTAATTGGGGCAGGGCTTGTGAAGGGCTCTGATTGGCCTGGGGGGCTGAAGGGGCGGGGCCTGATTGGGGGTGGGGCTTGGGAAAGGCTCTGATTGGCCTGGGGGCTGAAGGGGCGGGGCTTAATTGGGGAGGGGCCTGATTGGCTGGGGTGAGGGCCTGAGGGGGTGAGACCTGAGGGGATGGGGCGGGGCTTGGGGAGGGGGTCTGATTGGCTGGGGGTGGGATCATAGGGGAGGGGCCTAAATGGCAGGTGGGGCCCGAGGGGAGGAGTCTGATTGGTGGGGTTTGGCCTTAGGGGAGGGGTCTGATTGGCCTGGGGGAAGGGGGTGGGGCTTGAAAGGAGGAAGCACCCCCTCCCTTTGACCCCGGGTGCCGTGAACCCTGTTCTGACCTCTGGTCCCATCCCATGACCTCTGACCTTGACCCCTCCCCGTGACCCCTGCCCTCTGGTGACCCCCCCCGTGACCCCTTCTTCCTCCTCGTGACCTCTGCCCCCCCCCTCGTGACCTCTTTTCCCCCCTCGTGACCCCTTTTCCCCCCTCGTGACCCCTTTTCCCCCCTCGTGACCCCTTTACCTCCTCGTGACCCCTTTTCCCTCCTCGTGACCTCTGCCCCCCCTCATGACCCCTTTTCCCTCCTCGTGACCCCTTTTCCCCCCTCGTGACCCCTTTTCCCCCCTCGTGACCCCTTTACCTCCTCGTGACCCCTTTTCCCTCCTCGTGACCTCTGCCCCTCCTCTTGACCCCTTTTCCCTCCTCGTGACCCCTTTTCCCCCCTCGTGACCCCTTTTCCCTCCTCGTGACCTCTGCCCCCCCTCATGACCCCTTTTCCCTCCTCGTGACCTCTGCCCCCCCCTCGTGACCCCTTCTTCCTCCTCGTGACCTCTGCCCCCCCTCATGACCCCTTTTCCCCCCTCGTGACCCCTTTACCTCCTCTTGACCCCTTTTCCCTCCTCGTGACCCCTTTTCCCTCCTCGTGACTTCTGCCCCCCCTCGTGACCTCTTTGCCCCCCTCCTCGTGACCTCTGCCCCCCCGTGACCCCTTTTCCCCCCTCGTGACCTCTACCCCCCCTCATGACCCCTTTTCCCCCCTCGTGACCCCTTTACCTCCTCGTGACCTCTGCCCCCCCCGTGACCCCTTTTCCCCCCCCGTGACCCCTTTTCCCTCCTCGTGACCTCTGCCCCCCCCCTCGTGACCCCTTCTTCCTCCTTGTGACCTCTGCCCCCCCCTCGTGACCCCTTTGCCCCCCTCCTCGTGACCTCTGCCCCTCCTCGTGACCCCTTTTCCCTCCTCGTGACCTCTTCTCCCCTCGTGACCTCTGCCCCCCCTCTTGACCCCTTTTCCCCCCTCGTGACCTCTGCCCCCCCTCTTGACCCCTTTTCCCTCCTCGTGACCCCTTTTCCCCCCTCGTGACCCCTTTTCCCCCCCTCGTGACCCCTGCCCCCCCCTCGTGACCCCTGCCCCGGTGCCCTTTGACCCCTCAGGTGGTGGACATCATGCGGGTGAACGTGGACAAGGTGCTGGAGAGGGACCAGAAGCTGTCGGAGCTCGACGACCGGGCCGACGCGCTCCAGGCCGGCGCCTCCCAGTTCGAGACCAGCGCCGCCAAGCTCAAGCGCAAGTACTGGTGGAAGAACCTCAAGGTGAGCCCCAAAACACCCCAAAAACCGACCCAAACCCACCCCAAAACCAGTCCGAAACAGCCCCAAACCACCTCGAACCGGCCCCAAACCACCTCGAACCAGCCAAAAAGCAACTAAAACCGGACCAAAACCACCTCAAACCAGCCCAAAACCACCTCAAACTGGCCAAAATCCACCTCAAATCGGCCCAAAACCAACTAAAACCAGCACAAAACCAACTAAAACCAGCACAAAACCAACTAAAACCAGCCCAAAACCACCTCAAAACAGCCCAAAACCAGCCACAAACCACCTCAAAACAGCCCAAAACCAGCCACAAACCACCTCAAACCAGCCCAAAACCACCTCAAACTGCCACAAAATCTCCTCAAACGAGCACAAAACCATCTCAAATCAGCACAAAACCAAGTAAAACCAGCCCAAAACCACCTCAAAATGGCCCAAAACCACCTCAAAATGGCCCAAAACCACCTCAAACCAGCCCAAAACCACCTCAAACCAGCCCCAAGCCAACTAAAACCAGCACAAAACCACCTCAAACGAGCCCAAAACATCCTCAAACGAGCCCAAAACCACCTCTAACCACCACAAAACCAACTAAAACCACCACAAAACCACCTCAAAACAGCACAAAACCACCTCAAAACGGCCACTAACCACTTCGAACCATGCCAAAAAACAGCCAAAACCAGCCCAAACCCACCTCAAACCAGCCCAAAACCACCTCAAACCAGCACAAAACGTCCTCAAACGAGCCCAAAACCACCTCAAACCGGCCCAAAACCACCTTAGACCAGCTCAAAACCAACTAAAACCACCACAAAACCAACTAAAACTACCACAAAACCACCTCAAAACGGCACAAAAACAGCCCAAAACCAGCCCAAAACCACCTCAAACCAGCCCAAAACCACCTCAAACCAGCCCAAAACCACCTCAAAGCAGCAGAAAGCCAACTAAAACCAGCCCAAAACCACCTCAAACCAGCACAAAACCTCCTCAAACCAGCAGAAAGCCAACTAAAACCAGCCCAAAACCACCTCAAACCAGCACAAAACCTCCTCAAACAAGCCCAAATCCACCTCAAACTGGCCCAAAACCAACTAAAACCAGCCCAAAGCCACCTCAAACCAGCCCCAAACCTCCTCAAACTAGCCCCAAACCAGCTAAAACCAGCCCAAAACCACTTGGAACCAGCCCAAAACCAACAAAAAACAACCCAAAACCAACTAAAACCAGCCTTAAACACCCTGAAATGGTTCAAAGCCAATTCAAACCACTCCAAACAGACCAAAACCACCTCAGACAATCCCAAAAGCAACAAAAAGCGCCACAAAACCAGCCTTAAGCACCCTGAAATTGCCCAAAACCAGCTAAAATCACTCCAAAACAGCCCAAACCACCCCAGAACTAGTCTGAAACAGCCCAAACCCACCTCAGACCAGCCCAAAACCACAGAAAAAACAGCATTAAACGCTCTGAAATGGCCCAAAACCAACTAAAACCACTCCAAAACAGCCCAAAACCACTTCAAACCAACAAAACCAACCACAAAACCAGACATAAGCACCCTGAAACAACCCCAGACCAACTAAAGCCACTCCAAAGCAACCCAAAGCACATCAGACCAGCCCCAAACCAACAAAAACCTCCACAAAACCAGCCTTGAACACCCTGAAATGAATCATAGACTCATAGAAGAATCATAGAATGACCCAAAACCAACTAAAATCACTGCAAAACAACCCAAACATACCCCAAAACCAGTCTGAAACAGCCCTAAACCAACAAAAACCAACCCAAAACCAACTAAAACCAACATTAAACACCCTGAAATGGTCCAAAACCAACTAAAATCACTCCAAAACAGCCCAAAACCACCTCAGACCATCCTAAAAGTAACCAAACACTCCACAAAACGAGCCTTAAACACCCTGAAATGGTCCAAAACCAACTAAAATCACTCCAAAACAGCCCAAAACCACCTCAGACCATCCCAAAGCCAACAAAAACCACCACAGAGCAGTCCAAAACCAAAGAAAACCAGCCTTAAACACCCTGAAATGGCCCAAAACCAACAACAACCAATCCAAACCAACCCAAAACCACCTCAGACCATTCCAAAGCCAACAAAAACCACCACAAAACAAGCCTTAAACACCCTGAAATGGTTCAAAGCCAATTCAAACCAGTCCAAACAGACCAAAACCACCTCAGACAATCCCAAAAGCAACAAAAAGCGCCACAAAACCAGCCTTAAGCACCCTGAAATTGCCCAAAACCAGCTAAAATCACTCCAAAACAGCCCAAACCACCCCAGAACCAGTCTGAAACAGCCCAAACCCACCTCAGACCAGCCCAAAACCACAGAAAAAACAGCATTAAACGCTCTGAAATGGCCCAAAACCAACTAAAACCACTCCAAAACAGCCCAAAACCACTTCAAACCAACAAAACCAACCACAAAACCAGACATAAGCACCCTGAAACAACCCCAGACCAACTAAAGCCACTTCAAAGCAACCCAAACCACATCAGACCAGCCCCAAACCAACAAAAACCTCCACAAAACCAGCCTTGAACACCCTGAAATGAATCATAGACTCATAGAAGAATCATAGAATGACCCAAAACCAACTAAAATCACTGCAAAACAACCCAAACATACCCCAAAACCAGTCTGAAACAGCCCAAAACCAACAAAAACCAACCCAAAACCAACTAAAACCAACATTAAACACCCTGAAATGGTCCAAAACCAACTAAAATCACTCCAAAACAGCCCAAATCCACATCAGACCATCCTAAAAGTAACCAAACACTCCACAAAACGAGCCTTAAACACCCTGAAATGGTCCAAAACCATCTAAAACCACTCCAAAACAACCCAAAACCACCTCAGACCATCCCAAAGCCAACAAAAAACACCACAGACCAGTCCAAAACCAAAAAAAAACGGCCTTAAACACCCTGAAATGGCCCAAAACCAACAACAACCAATCCAAAACAACCCAAAACCACCTCAGACCATCCCTAAACCAACAAAAACCACCACAAAACAAGCCTTAAACACCCTGAAATGGTTCAAAGCCAATTCAAACCAGTCCAAACAGACCAAAACCACCTCAGACAATCCCAAAAGCAACAAAAAGCGCCACAAAACCAGCCTTAAGCACCCTGAAATGGCCCAAAACCAGCTAAAATCACTCCAAAACAGCCCAGAACCACTTCAAACCAACAAAACCAACCACAAAACCAGACATAAGCACCCTGAAACAACCCCAGACCAACTAAAGCCACTCCAAAGCAACCCAAAGCACATCAGACCAGCCCCAAACCAACAAAAACCTCCACAAAACCAGCCTTGAACACCCTGAAATGAATCATAGACTCATAGAAGAATCATAGAATGACCCAAAACCAACTAAAATCACTGCAAAACAACCCAAACATACCCCAAAACCAGTCTGAAACAGCCCAAAACCAACAAAAACCAACCCAAAACCAACTAAAACCAGCATTAAACACCGTGAAATGGTCCCAAACCAGCCCAAATTCACATCAGACCATCCTAAAAGTAACCAAACACTCCACAAAACGAGCCTTAAGCACCCTGAAATGGTCCAAAACCATCTAAAACCACTCCAAAACAACCCAAAACCACCTCAGACCATCCCAAAGCCAACAAAAACCACCACAAAACAAGCCTTAAACACCCTGAAATGGTTCAAAGCCAATTCAAACCAGTCCAAACAGACCAAAACCACCTCAGACAATCCCAAAAGCAACAAAAAGCGCCACAAAACCAGCCTTAAGCACCCTGAAATTGCCCAAAACCAGCTAAAATCACTCCAAAACAGCCCAAACCACCCCAGAACCAGTCTGAAACAGCCCAAACCCACCTCAGACCAGCCCAAAACCACAGAAAAAACAGCATTAAACGCTCTGAAATGGCCCAAAACCAACTAAAACCACTCCAAAACAGCCCAAAACCACTTCAAACCAACAAAACCAACCACAAAACCAGACATAAGCACCCTGAAACAACCCCAGACCAACTAAAGCCACTCCAAAGCAACCCAAACCACCTCAGACCAGCCCCAAACCAACAAAAACCTCCACAAAACCAGCCTTGAACACCCTGAAATGAATCATAGACTCATAGAAGAATCATAGAATGACCCAAAACCAACTAAAATCACTGCAAAACAACCCAAACATACCCCAAAACCAGTCTGAAACAGCCCAAAACCAACAAAAACCAACCCAAAACCAACTAAAACCAGCATTAAACACCGTGAAATGGTCCCAAACCAGCCCAAATTCACATCAGACCATCCTAAAAGTAACCAAACACTCCACAAAACGAGCCTTAAGCACCCTGAAATGGTCCAAAACCATCTAAAACCACTCCAAAACAACCCAAAACCACCTCAGACCATCCCAAAGCCAACAAAAACCACCACAAAACAAGCCTTAAACACCCTGAAATGGTTCAAAGCCAATTCAAACCAGTCCAAACAGACCAAAACCACCTCAGGCAATCCCAAAAGCAACAAAAAGTGCCACAAAACCAGCCTTAAGCACCCTGAAATTGCCCAAAACCAGCTAAAATCACTCCAAAACAGCCCAAATCCACATCAGACCATCCTAAAAGCAACCAAAAGCACCACAAAACCACCCTTAAGCAACCTGAAATGGTCCAAAACCAACTAAAACCGCTCCAAAACAACCCAAAACCACCTCAGACCATCCCTAAACCAACAAAAACCACCACAAAACAAGCCTTAAACACCCTGAAATGGTTCAAAGCCAATTCAAACCAGTCCAAACAGACCAAAACCACCTCAGACAGTCCCAAAAGCAACAAAAAGCACCACAAAACCAGCCTTAAGCACCCTGAAATTGCCCAAAACCAGCTAAAATCACTCCAAAACAGCCCAAATCCACATCAGACCATCCTAAAAGCAACCAAAAGCACCTCAAAACCAGCCTTAAGCACCCTGAAATGGTCCAAAACCAACTAAAACCGCTCCAAAACAACCCAAAACCACCTCAGACCATCCCAAAGCCAACAAAAACCACCACAGAGCAGTCCAAAACTAAAGAAAACCAGACTTAAACACCCTGAAATGGCCCAAAACCAACTAAAATCACTCCAAAACAGCCCAAAACCACTTTAAACCAACAAAACCAACCACAAAACCAGACATAAGCACCCTGAAACAACCCCAGACCAACTAAAGCCACTCCAAAGCAACCCAAACCACCTCAGACCAGCCCCAAACCAACAAAAACCTCCACAAAACCAGCCTTGAACACCCTGAAATGAATCATAGACTCATAGAAGAATCATAGAATGACCCAAAACCAACTAAAATCACTGCAAAACAACCCAAACATACCCCAAAACCAGTCTGAAACAGCCCAAAACCACCTCAGACCATCCTAAAAGTAACCAAACACTCCACAAAACGAGCCTTAAACACCCTGAAATGGTCCAAAACCAACTAAAATCACTCCAAAACAGCCCAAAACCACCTCAGACCATCCTAAAAGTAACCAAACACTCCACAAAACGAGCCTTAAACACCCTGAAATGGTCCAAAACCAACTAAAATCACTCCAAAACAGCCCAAATTCACATCAGACCATCCTAAAAGTAACCAAACACTCCACAAAACCAGCCTTAAGCAACCTGAAATGGTCCAAAACCAACTAAAATCACTCCAAAACAGCCCAAATTCACATCAGACCATCCTAAAAGCAACCAAAAGCACCACAAAACCACCCTTAAGCAACCTGAAATGGACCAAAACCAACTAAAACTGCTCCAAAACAACCCAAAACCACCTCAGACCATCCCAAAGCCAACAAAAACCACCACAGACCAGTCCAAAACCAAAGAAAACCAGCCTTAAACACCCTGAAATGGCCCAAAACCAACAACAACCAATCCAAACCAACCCAAAACCACCTCAGACCATCCCTAAACCAACAAAAACCACCACAAAACAAGCCTTAAGTACCCTGAAATGGCCCAAAACCAACTAAAATCACTCCAAAACAGCCCAAACCCACCCCAGAACCTGTCCAGAACAGCCCAAAACCACCCAAAAACCAGCATTAAACACCCTGAAATGGCCCCAAATCAGCTCAAACCATTCTGAAACAGCCCAAATCCACCTCAAACCAGCCCAAACCCATCTGAAATGGCCCAAAACCTCCTCAGAACACCCCAAAACATCTTCAACGCCCCCCAGCCCACCTGAAAATAACCCAGAACATCTCCAAACCACCTCAAAATATCTCCAAACCTCCCCAAAACATTTCAAAACCACCCAAAATATCTCTAAATCACCCAAAACATCTCCAAAATCACCCCAAAACGTCTCAAAACCACCCAGGAACATTTCAAAACCAACCAAAATATCTCTAAATCAACCCAAAACATCTCAAAACCACCCCAGAACATCTCCAAATCAGCCCAAAACATCTCAAAATCAACCCAAAACATAAAAAAATCACCCCAGAACATCTCCAGACCGACCCAAAACATCTCCAAACTGCCCCCAAAATCTCAAAATCACCCCAGAACATCTCAAAATCACCCAAAGCATCTCAAAATCACCCTAAAACATCTGAAAACAGCCTCAAAACATCTCCAAACCGCCACAAACCATCCCAAAGTGCCCCAAAACATCTCAAAATCGCCCAAAATATCTCAAAATCATCCCAAAACATCTCAAAACACCCAGAGCATCTCAAAACCACCCCAGAACATATCCAAATCGCCCAAAATATCTCAAAATCATCCCAAAACATCTCCAAACCACCCCAAAACATCTCCAAATCACCCAAAACATCTCAAAATCACCCTAAAACATCTGAAAACAGCCCCAAAACATCTCCAAACCACCACAAAACGTTTCAAAACCACCCAAAACATCTCAAAACACCCCAGAAAACCTCAAAATCACCCCAGATCTCAAATCACCCCAAAACATCTCAGAATCACCCAAAACATCTCCAGAACACCCCAGAAAATCTCTGAATCACCCCAGAACATCTCAAAATCACCTCAGAAATCTCAAACACTCCAAAACATCTCAAAATCATCCCAAAACATAGAAAATCATCCCAGAACATCTCCAAACCGACCCAAGACATCTCCAAACTGCCCCCAAAATCTCAAAATCACCCCAGAACATCTCAAAATCACCCAAAGCATCTCAAAATCACCCTAAAACATCTGAAAACAGCCTCAAAACATCTCCAAACCGCCACAAACCATCCCAAAGTGCCCCAAAACATCTCAAAATCGCCCAAAATATCTCAAAATCATCCCAAAACATCTCAAAACACCCAGAGCATCTCAAAACCACCCCAGAACATATCCAAATCGCCCAAAATATCTCAAAATCATCCCAAAACATCTCCAAACCACCCCAAAACATCTCCAAATCACCCAAAACATCTCAAAATCACCCTAAAACATCTGAAAACAGCCCCAAAACATCTCCAAACCACCACAAAACGTTTCAAAACCACCCAAAACATCTCAAAACACCCCAGAAAACCTCAAAATCACCCCAGATCTCAAATCACCCCAAAACATCTCAGAATCACCCAAAACATCTCCAGAACACCCCAGAAAATCTCTGAATCACCCCAGAACATCTCAAAATCACCTCAGAAATCTCAAACACTCCAAAACATCTCAAAATCATCCCAAAACATAGAAAATCATCCCAGAACATCTCCAAACCGACCCAAGACATCTCCAAACTGCCCCCAAAATCTCAAAATCACCCCAGAACATCTCAAAATCACCCAAAGCATCTCAAAATCACCCTAAAACATCTGAAAACAGCCTCAAAACATCTCCAAACCGCCACAAACCATCCCAAAGTGCCCCAAAACATCTCAAAATCGCCCAAAATATCTCAAAATCATCCCAAAACATCTCAAAACACCCAGAGCATCTCAAAACCACCCCAGAACATATCCAAATCGCCCAAAATATCTCAAAATCATCCCAAAACATCTCCAAACCACCCCAAAACATCTCCAAATCACCCAAAACATCTCAAAATCACCCTAAAACATCTGAAAACAGCCCCAAAACATCTCCAAACCACCACAAAACGTTTCAAAACCACCCAAAACATCTCAAAACACCCCAGAAAACCTCAAAATCACCCCAGATCTCAAAACCACCCAAAACATCTCAAAATCACCCAAAAATATCTCAAAACACCCCAGAAAACCTCAAAATCACCCCAGATCTCAACCACCCAAAACATCTCAGAATCACCTCAAAACATCTCCAAACCAACCCAGAACATCTCAAAATCAACCCAGAAATCTCAAACACCCCAAAACATCTCAAAATCAACCCAAAACATAAAAAATCACCCCAAAACATCTCCAAATTGACCCAAAACATCTCCAAACTGCCCCCAAAATCTCAAAATCACCCCCAAACAACTCAAAATCACCCAAAACGTCTCAAAACCACTCTAGAATATCTCCAAACCACCCCAGAACATCTCAAAATCACCCGAGAAATCTCAAACACCACAAAACACTCAAAATCACCTCAAAATATAAAATAATCACCCCTGAAATATCTCAAAACCACCCAAAACATCTCAAAACCATCCAGAACATCTGAAAATCACCCAAAACATCTCAAAATCACCCCAAAACATCTCAAAACCAACCAAGAACATTTCAAAACCACCCAAAATATCTCAAAATCACCCCAAAACATCTCAAAATCACCCAGAGCATCACGAAACCACCCCAGAACATCTCCAAACCACCCCAGAACATTTCAAAATCACCCAAAACATCTCAAAATCACCCTAAAACATCTCCAAACCACCCCAGAATATCTCCAAATAATCCAACATCTCAAAACCACCCAAAAGCATCTCAAACTCACCCAAATCATCTCAAAACCACCCAAAATACCTCAAAGTCACCCAGAACATCTCAAAATCACCCCAGAAACATCAAACACCCCAAAACATCTCAAAATCACCCAAAACATCTCCAGATCACCCCAGACCATCTCAAAATCACCCCAGAAACCTCAAACACCCCAAAACATCTCTAAATCAACCCAAAACATAAAAAAATCACCCCAGAACATCTCCAAATTGCCCCCAAAATCTCAAATCACCCCAAAACATCTCCAGAACACCCCAGAAAATCTCTAAATCACCCCAGAACATCTCAAAATCATCCCAAAACATAACAAATCACCCCAGAACATCTCCAAACCGACCCAAGACATCTCAAAATCACCCCCAAAATCTCAAATCACCCCAAAACATCTCCATACCAACCCAGAACATTTCAAAATCACCCCAGAAATCTCAAATACCCCAAAACATCTCTAAATCACCCCAAAACATAGAAAATCACCCCAGAACATCTCCAAACTGACCCAAAACATCTCAAAGTCACCCAAAAGGTCTCCAAATCACCCAAAACACCTCCAAATCACCCGAAAACACCTCAAAATCACCCAAAACATCTCCAAACCAACCGAAAACACCTCAAAATCACCCAGAAATCTCAAACACCACAAAACATCTCTAAATCGCCCCAAAAGATAGAAAATCACCCCAGAACATCTCCAAATTGACCCAAAACATCTCCCAACTGCCCCCAAAATCTCAAATCACCCGAAAACATCTCAGAATCACCCAAAACATCTCCAAACCACCCCAAAACATCTCCAGAACACCCCAGAAAATCTCTGAATCACCCCAGAACATCTCAAAATCACCTCAGAAATCTCAAACACCCCAAAACATCTCAAAATCAGCCAAAACATAAAAAATCACCCCAGAACATCTCCAAACCGACCAAAAACATCTCAGTCACCCCAGAACATCTCAAAACCAGTTCAGAACATCTCAAAATCACCTAAAACATCTCAAAACCACGCAAAATACCTCAAAATCAACCCAAAACATCTCAAAATCACCCAAAATCAACTCAAAATCACCCAAAACATCTCCATATCACCCCAAAACATCTCAAAATCACCCCAGAAACCTCAAACACCCCAAAACATCTCTAAATTAACCCAAAACATAAAAAAATCACCCCAAAACATCTCCAAACTGCCCCCAAAATCTCAAATCACCCCAAAACATCTCAGAATCACCCAAAACATCTCCAAACCACCCCAAAACATCTCCAGAACACCCCAGAAAATCTCTAAATCACCCCAGAACCTCTCAAAATCACCTCAGAAATCTCTAAACACGCCAAAACATCTCAAAATCACCCCAAAACATAACAAATCACCCGAGAACATCTCCAAACCGACCCAAATCATCTCAAAGTCACCCAAAAGGTCTCCAAATCACCCAAAACACCTCAAAATCGCCCGAAAACATCTCAAAATCACCCAAAACATCTCCAAACCAACCGAAAACACCTCAAAATCACCCAGAAATCTCAAACACCCCAAAACATCTCTAAATCGCCCCAAAAGATAGAAAATCACCCCAGAACATCTCCAAATTGACCCAAAACATCTCCAAACCACCCCAAAACATCTCCAGAACACCCCAGAAAATCTCTAAATCACCCCAGAACATCTCAAAATCACCTCAGAACATCTCCAAATTGACCCAAAACATCTCCCAACTGCCCCCAAAATCTCAAATCACCCCAAAACATCTCAGAATCACCCAAAACATCTCCAGAACACCCCAGAAAATCTCTAAATCACCCCAGAACATCTCAAAATCACCTCAGAAATCTCAAACACTCCAAAACATCTCAAAATCATCCCAAAACATAACAAATCACCCCAGAACATCTCCAAAACGACCCAAAACATCTCAAAATCACCCCCAAAATCTCAAAATCACCCCAAAACATCTCAGAATCACCCAAAACATCTCAAAATCACCCAAAACATCTCCAAACCACCCCAGAACATCTCCAAATAACCTGACATCTCAAAACCACCCAAAAGCATCTCAAAATCATCCAAAACATCTCAAAATCACCGAAAATACCTCAAAATCACCCAAAACATCTCCAAATCACCCCAGAACATCTCAAAATCACCCCAGAAACCCCATCACCCCAAAACATCTCAAAATCAGCCAAAACATAAAAAAATCACCCCAGAACATCTCCAAACCGACCAAAAACATCTCAGTCACCCCAGAACATCTCAACACCAGCCCAGAACATCTCAAAATCACCTAAAACATCTCAAAACCACGCAAAATACCTCAAAATCACCCCAAAACATCTCAAAATCACCCAAAAACAACTCAAAACCACGCAAAATACCTCAAAATCAACCCAAAACATCTCAAAATCACCCAAAATCAACTCAAAATCACCCAAAACATCTCCAGATCACCCCAGACCATCTCAAAATCACCCCAGAAACCTCAAACACCCCAAAACATCTCTAAATCAGCCAAAACATAAAAAGTCACCCCAGAACATCTCCAAATTGCCCCCTAAATCTCAAAATCACCCCAAAACATCTCAGAATCACCCAAAACATCTCCAAACCACCCCAGAACATCTCCAAATAATCCAACATCTCAAAACCACCCAAAAGCATCTCAAAATCACCCAAATCATCTCAAAACCACCCAAAATACCTCAACGTCACCCAGAACATCTCAAAATCACCCCAGAAACCTCAAACACCCCCAAACATCTCAAAATCAGCCAAAACATAAAAAAATCACCCCAGAACATCTCCAAAACTACCAAAAACATCTCAGTCACCCCAGAACATCTCAACACCAGCCCAGAACATCTCAAAATCACCTAAAACAACTCAAAATCACTCAAAACATCTCAAAATCACCCCAGAACATCTCAAAATCACCCAAAACATCTCCAGATCACCGCAGACCATCTCAAAATAACCCCAGACCATCTCAAAATCACCCCAGAAACCTCAAACACCCCCAAACATCTCAAAATCAGCCAAAACATAAAAAAATCACCCCAGAACATCTCCAAACTGCCCCCAAAATCTCTAAATCACCCCAAAACAACTCAAAATCACCCAAAACGTCTCAAAACCACTCAAGAATATCTCCAAACCACCCCAAAACATCTCAAAATCACCCCAGAAATCTCAAACACCCCAGAACATCTCAGAATCACCCAATACTTATCAACATCACCCAAAACATCTCCAAACCGCCCCAGAACATCTCAAAACCACCCAAAACATCTCAAAACCACCCAAAACATCTCAAAATCACCCAAACCATCTCAAAATCACCCAAAACATCTCAAAATCAACCCAGAACATCTCCAAGCTGACCCAAAACATCTCCCAACTGCCCCCAAAATCTTAAAATCACCCCAAAACATCTCAGAATCACCCAAAACATCTCCAAACCAACCCAGGACATCTCAAAATCACCCCAGAAAACTCAAACACCCCAAAACATCTCTAAATCACCCCAGAACATCTCCAAACCGACCAAAAACATCTCAGTCACCCCAGAACATCTCAAAACCAGCCCAGAACATCTCAAAATCAACCCAAAACATCTCAAAATCAACCCAAAACATCTCAAAATCACCCAAAACCAACTCAAAATCACCCCAAAACATCTCTAAATTAACCCAAAACATAAAAAAAAATCACCCCAGAAACCTCAAACACCCCAAAACATCTCTAAATTAACCCAAAACATAAAAAAATCACCCCAGAACATCTCCAAATTGCCCCCAAAATCTCAAATCACCCCAAAACATCTCAGAATCACCCAAAACATCTCCAGAACACCCCAGAAAATCTCTAAATCACCCCAGAACATCTCAAAATCACCTCAGAAATCTCAAACACTCCAAAACATCTCAAAATCATCCCAAAACATAACAAATCACCCCAGAACATCTCCAAAACGACCCAAGACATCTCAAAATCACCCCCAAAATCTCAAATCACCCCAAAACATCTCCAAACCAACCCAGAACATTTCAAAATCACCCCAGAAATCTCAAATACCCCAAAACATCTCTAAATCACCCCAAAACATAGAAAATCACCCCAGAACATCTCCAAACCGACCCAAAACATCTCAAAGTCACCCAAAAGGTCTCCAAATCACCCAAAACACCTCCAAATCGCCCGAAAACATCTCAAAATCACCCAAAACATCTCCAAACCAACCGAAAACACCTCAAAATCACCCAGAAATCTCAAACACCACAAAACATCTCTAAATCGCCCCAAAACATAGAAAATCACCCCAGAACATCTCCAAATTGACCCAAAACATCTCCAAACTGCCCCCAAAATCTCAAATCACCCCAAAACATCTCAGAATCACCCAAAACATCTCCAGAACACCCCAGAAAATCTCTAAATCACCCCAGAACCTCTCAAAATCACCTCAGAAACCTCAAACACCCCAAAACATCTCAAAATCAGCCAAAACATAAAAAATCACCCCAGAACATCTCCAAACCGACCAAAAACATCTCAGTCACCCCAGAACATCTCAAAACCAGCTCAGAACATCTCAAAATCACCTAAAACATCTCAAAACCACGCAAAATACCTCAAAATCAACCCAAAACATCTCAAAATCACCCAAAAACAACTCAAAATCACCCAAAACATCTCCATATCACCCCAAAACATCTCAAAATCACCCCAGAAACCTCAAACACCCCAAAACATCTCTAAATTAACCCAAAACATAAAAAAATCACCCCAAAACATCTCCAAACTGCCCCCAAAATCTCAAATCACCCCAAAACATCTCAGAATCACCCAAAACATCTCCAAACCACCCCAAAACATCTCCAGAACACCCCAGAAAATCTCTAAATCACCCCAGAACATCTCAAAATCACCTCAGAAATCTCTAAACACGCCAAAACATCTCTAAATCATCCCAAAACATAACAAATCACCCCAGAACATCTCCAAACCGACCCAAAACATCTCAAAGTCACCCAAAAGGTCTCCAAATCACCCAAAACACCTCCAAATCACCCCAAAACATCTCCAAATCACCCAAAACATCTCCAAACCAACCGAAAACACCTCAAAATCACCCAGAAATCTCAAACACCACAAAACATCTCTAAATCGCCCCAAAAGATAGAAAATCACCCCAGAACATCTCCAAATTGACCCAAAACATCTCCAAACCACCCCAAAACATCTCCAGAACACCCCAGAAAATCTCTAAATCACCCCAGAACATCTAAAAATCACCTCAGAACATCTCCAAATTGACCCAAAACATCTCCCAACTGCCCCCAAAATCTCAAATCACCCCAAAACATCTCAGAATCACCCAAAACATCTCCAAACCACCCCAAAACATCTCCAGAACACCCCAGAAAATCTCTGAATCAACCCCAGAACATCTCAAAATCACCTCAGAAATCTCAAACACTCCAAAACATCTCAAAATCAGCCAAAAACATAAAAAATCACCCCAGAACATCTCCAAGCTGACCCAAAACATCTCCAAACTGCCCCAAAATCTCAAAATCACCCCAAAACATCTCAAAATCACCCCAGAAACCTCAAACACCACAAAACATCTCAAAATCAGCCAAAACATAAAAAAATCACCCCAGAACATCTCCAAACCGACCAAAAACATCTCAGTCACCCCAGAACATCTCAACACCAGCCCAGAACATCTCAAAATCACCTAAAACATCTCAAAACCACGCAAAATACCTCAAAATCAACCCAAAACATCTCAAAATCACCCAAAAACAACTCAAAACCACGCAAAATACCTCAAAATCAACCCAAAACATCTCAAAATCACCCAAAATCAACTCAAAATCACCCAAAACATCTCCATATCACCCCAAAACATCTCAAAATCACCCCAGAAACCTCAAACACCCCAAAACATCTCTAAATCAACCCAAAACATAAAAAAATCACCCCAGAACATCTCCAAATTGCCCCCAAAATCTCAAATCACTCCAAAACATCTCAGAATCACCCAAAACATCTCCAGAACACCCCAGAAAATCTCTAAATCACCCCAGAACATCTCAGAATCACCCAAAACATCTCCAAACCAACCCAGGACATCTCAAAATCACCCCAGAAACCTCAAACACCCCAAAACATCTCTAAATCACCCCAAAACATACAAAATCACCCCAGAACATCTCCAAACTGACCCAAAACATCTCCAAACTGCCCCCAAAATCTCAAATCACCCCAAAACATCTCAGAATCACCCAAAACATCTCCAGAACACCCCAGAAAATCTCTGAATCACCCCAGAACATCTCAAAATCACCTCAGAAATCTCAAACACTCCAAAACATCTCAAAATCATCCCAAAACATAGAAAATCATCCCAGAACATCTCCAAACCAACCCAAGACATCTCCAAACTTCCCCCAAAATCTCAAAATCACCCCAAAACATCTCAGAATCACCCAAAACATCTCCAAACCAACCCAGGACATCTCAAAATCACCCAGAAACCTCAAACACCCCAAAACATCTCTAAATCACCCCGAAACCTCAAACACCCCAAAACATCTCTAAATCACCCCAAAACATACAAAATCACCCCAGAACATCTCCAAATTGACCCAAAACATCTCCAAACTGCCCCCAAAATCTCAAATCACCCCAAAACATCTCAGAATCACCCAAAACATCTCCAAACCAACCCAGGACATCTCAAAATCACCCCAGAAACCTCAAACACCCTAAAACATAAAAAAATCACCCCAGAACATCTCCAAACCGACCAAAAACATCTCAGTCACCCCAGAACATCTCAAAACCAGCCCAGAACATCTCAAAATCAACCCAAAACATCTCAAAATCACCCAAAAACATCTCAAAATCACCCAAAAACATCTCAAAATCACCCAAAAACATCTCAAAATCACCCAAAAACAACTCAAAATCACCCCAAAACATCTCTAAATTAACCCAAAACATAAAAAAATCACCCCAGAACATCTCCAAATTGCCCCCAAAATCTCTAATCACCCCAAAACATCTCAGAATCACCCAAAACATCTCCAGAACACCCCAGAAAATCTCTAAATCACCCCAGAACATCTCAAAATCACCTCAGAAATCTCAAACACTCCAAAACATCTCAAAATCATCCCAAAACATAACAAATCACCCCAGAACATCTCCAAAACGACCCAAGACATCTCAAAATCACCCCCAAAATCTCAAAATCACCCCAAAACATCTCAGAATCACCCAAAACATCTCAAAATCACCCAAAACATCTCCAAACCACCCCAGAACATCTCCAAATAACCTGACATCTCAAAACCACCCAAAAGCATCTCAAAATCATCCAAAACATCTCAAAATCACCGAAAATACCTCAAAATCACCCAAAACATCTCCAAATCACCCCAGAACATCTCAAAATCACCCCAGAAACCCCATCACCCCAAAACATCTCAAAATCAGCCAAAACATAAAAAAATCACCCCAGAACATCTCCAAAACTACCAAAAACATCTCAGTCACCCCAGAACATCTCAACACCAGCCCAGAACATCTCAAAATCACCTAAAACAACTCAAAATCACTCAAAACATCTCAAAATCACCCCAGAACATCTCAAAATCACCCAAAACATCTCCAGATCACCGCAGACCATCTCAAAATAACCCCAGACCATCTCAAAATCACCCCAGAAACCTCAAACACCCCCAAACATCTCAAAATCAGCCAAAACATAAAAAAATCACCCCAGAACATCTCCAAACTGCCCCCAAAATCTCTAAATCACCCCAAAACAACTCAAAATCACCCAAAACGTCTCAAAACCACTCAAGAATATCTCCAAACCACCCCAAAACATCTCAAAATCACCCCAGAAATCTCAAACACCCCAGAACATCTCAGAATCACCCAATACTTATCAACATCACCCAAAACATCTCCAAACCGCCCCAGAACATCTCAAAACCACCCAAAACATCTCAAAAATCACCCAAACCATCTCAAAATCACCCAAAACATCTCAAAATCAACCCAGAACATCTCCAAGCTGACCCAAAACATCTCCCAACTGCCCCCAAAATCTTAAAATCACCCCAAAACATCTCAGAATCACCCAAAACATCTCCAAACCAACCCAGGACATCTCAAAATCACCCCAGAAACCTCAAACACCCCAAAACATCTCTAAATCACCCCAGAACATCTCCAAACCGACCAAAAACATCTCAGTCACCCCAGAACATCTCAAAATCAGCCCAGAACATCTCAAAATCAACCCAAAACATCTCAAAATCAACCCAAAACATCTCAAAATCAACCCAAAACATCTCAAAATCACCCAAAAACAACTCAAAATCACCCCAAAACATCTCTAAATTAACCCAAAACATAAAAAAAATCACCCCAGAAACCTCAAACACCCCAAAACATCTCTAAATTAACCCAAAACATAAAAAAATCACCCCAGAACATCTCCAAATTGCCCCCAAAATCTCAAATCACCCCAAAACATCTCAGAATCACCCAAAACATCTCCAGAACACCCCAGAAAATCTCTAAATCACCCCAGAACATCTCAAAATCACCTCAGAAATCTCAAACACTCCAAAACATCTCAAAATCAGCCCAAAACATAACAAATCACCCCAGAACATCTCCAAACTGACCCAAGACATCTCAAAATCACCCCCAAAATCTCAAATCACCCCAAAACATCTCCAAACCAACCCAGAACATTTCAAAATCACCCCAGAAATCTCAAATACCCCAAAACATCTCTAAATCACCCCAAAAGACAGAAAATCATCCCAGAACATCTCCAAACTGACCCAAAACATCTCCAAACCAACCCAGGACATCTCAAAATCACCCCAGAAATCTCAAACACCCCAAAACATCTCTAAATCACCCCAAAACATAGAAAATCACCCCAGAACATCTCCAAACCGACCCAAAACATCTCAAAGTCACCCAAAAGGTCTCCAAATCACCCAAAACACCTCCAAATCGCCCGAAAACACCTCAAAATCACCCAAAACATCTCCAAACCAACCGAAAACACCTCAAAATCACCCAGAAATCTCAAACACCGCAAAACATCTCTAAATCGCCCCAAAACATAGAAAATCAGCCCAGAACATCTCCAAATTGACCCAAAACATCTCCCAACTGCCCCCAAAATCTGAAATCACCCCAAAACATCTCAGAATCACCCAAAATATCTCCAAACCACCCCAAAACATCTCCAGAACACCCCAGAAAAATCTCTAAATCACCCCCGAACATCTCAAAATCACCTCAGAAATCTTAAACACTCCAAAACATCTCAAAATCAGCCCAAAACATAAAAAATCACCCCAGAACATCTCCAAAACGACCCAAGACATCTCCAAACTGCCCCAAAATCTCAAAATCACCCCAAAACATCTCAAAATCACCCCAGAAACCTCAAACACCCCAAAACATCTCAAAATCAGCCAAAACATAAAAAAATCACCCCAGAACATCTCCAAACCGACCAAAAACATCTCAGTCACCCCAGAACATCTCAAAACCAGCCCAGAACATCTCAAATCACCCCAAAACATCTCAAAATCAACCCAAAACATCTCAAAATCAACCCAAAACATCTCAAAATCACCCAAAAACAACTCAAAATCACCCCAAAACATCTCTAAATTAACCCAAAACATAAAAAAAATCACCCCAGAAACCTCAAACACCCCAAAACATCTCTAAATTAACCCAAAACATAAAAAAATCACCCCAGAACATCTCCAAATTGCCCCCAAAATCTCAAATCACCCCAAAACATCTCAGAATCACCCAAAACATCTCCAGAACACCCCAGAAAATCTCTAAATCACCCCAGAACATCTCAAAATCACCTCAGAAATCTCAAACACTCCAAAACATCTCAAAATCATCCCAAAACATAACAAATCACCCCAGAACATCTCCAAAACGACCCAAGACATCTCAAAATCACCCCCAAAATCTCAAAATCACCCCAAAACATCTCAGAATCACCCAAAACATCTCAAAATCACCCAAAACATCTCAAAATCACCCAAAACATCTCCAAACCACCCCAGAACATCTCCAAATAACCTGACATCTCAAAACCACCCAAAAGCATCTCAAAATCATCCAAAACATCTCAAAATCACCGAAAATACCTCAAAATCACCCAAAACATCTCCAAATCACCCCAGAACATCTCAAAATCACCCCAGAAACCTCAAACACCCCAAAACATCTCAAAATCAGCCAAAACATAAAAAAATCACCCCAGAACATCTCCAAACCGACCAAAAACATCTCAGTCACCCCAGAACATCTCAAAACCAGCCCAGAACATCTCAAATCACCCCAAAACATCTCAAAATCACCCCAGAACATCTCCAAGCTGACCCAAAACATCTCCCAACTGCCCCCAAAATCTTAAAATCACCCCAAAACATCTCAGAATCACCCAAAACATCTCCAAACCAACCCAGGACATCTCAAAATCACCCCAGAAACCTCAAACACCCCAAAACATCTCTAAATAACCCCAGAACATCTCCAAACCGACCAAAAACATCTCAGTCACCCCAGAACATCTCAAAACCAGCCCAGAACATCTCAAAATCACCTAAAACATCTCAAAACCACGCAAAATACCTCAAAATCAACCCAAAACATCTCAAAACAAACCCAAAACATCTCAAAACCACGCAAAATACCTCAAAATCAACCCAAAACATCTCAAAATCACCCAAAAACAACTCAAAACATCTCAAAATCACCCCAAAACATCTCCATATCACCCCAGACCATCTCAAAATCACCCCAGAAACCTCAAACACCCCAAAACATCTCTAAGTTAACCCAAAACATAAAAAAATCACCCCAGAACATCTCCAAATTGCCCCCAAAATTTCAAATCACCCCAAAACATCTCAGAATCACCCAAAACATCTCCAGAACACCCCAGAAAATCTCTGAATCACCCCAGAACATCTCAAAATCATCCCAAAACATAACAAATCACCCCAGAACATCTCCAAACCGACCCAAGACATCTCAAAATCACCCCCAAAATCTCAAATCACCCCAAAACATCTCCAAACCAACCCAGAACATTTCAAAATCACCCCAGAAATCTCAAATACCCCAAAACATCTCTAAATCACCCCAAAAGACAGAAAATCATCCCAGAACATCTCCAAACTGACCCAAAACATCTCCAAACCAACCCAGGACATCTCAAAATCACCTCAGAAATCTCAAACACCCCAAAACATCTCTAAATCACCCCAAAACATAGAAAATCACCCCAGAACATCTCCAAACCAACCCAAAACATCTCAAAGTCACCCAAAAGGTCTCCAAATCACCCAAAACACCTCCAAATCGCCCGAAAACATCTCAAAATCACCCAAAACATCTCCAAACCAACCGAAAACACCTCAAAATCACCCAGAAATCTCAAACACCACAAAACATCTCTAAATCACCCCAAAACATAGAAAATCACCCCAGAACATCTCCAAATTGACACAAAACATCTCCCAACTGCCCTCAAAATCTCAAATCACCCCAAAACATCTCAGAATCACCCAAAACATCTCCAAACCACCCCAGAACATCTCCAGAACACCCCAGAAAATCTCTAAATCACCCCAGAACATCTCAAAATCACCTCAGAAATCTCAAACACTCCAAAACATCTCAAAATCAGCCCAAAACATAAAAAATCACCCCAGAACATCTCCAAGCTGACCCAAAACATCTCCAAACTGCCCCAAAATCTCAAAATCACCCCAAAACATCTCAAAATCACCCCAGAAACCTCAAACACCCCCAAACATCTCAAAATCAGCCAAAACATAAAAAATCACCCCAGAAGATCTCCAAACCGACCAAAAACATCTCAGTCACCCCAGAACATCTCAACACCAGCCCAGAACATCTCAAAATCACCTAAAACATCTCAAAACCACGCAAAATACCTCAAAATCAACCCAAAACATCTCAAAACAAACCCAAAACATCTCAAAACCACGCAAAATACCTCAAAATCAACCCAAAACATCTCAAAACAAACCCAAAACATCTCAAAACCACGCAAAATACCTCAAAATCACCCCAAAACATCTCAAAATCACCCAAAACATCTCCAGATCACCCCAGACCATCTCAAAATCACCCCAGAAACCTCAAACACCCCAAAACATCTCTAAATCAACCCAAAACATCTCAAAATCACCCCAGAACATCTCCAAATTGCCCCCAAAATCTCAAATCACCCCAAAACATCTCAGAATCACCCAAAACATCTCCAAACCACCCCAAAACATCTCCAGAACACCCCAGAAAATCTCTAAATCACCCCAGAACATCTCAAAACCAACCCAGAACATCTCAAAATCACCTAAAACAACTCAAAATCACTCAAAACATCTCAAAATCACCCCAGAACATCTCCAAACCGACCAAAAACATCCCCAACCCACCCCAAAACCACCCTGAAGGTCCCAGAAGCCCCCCCCAGGCACCCCAGAAACATCTCCCAACGCTCCCCAAATCCCCCGAATCCCAAAGGCCCCTGGGAGGTGGCAAAATCTCCCCAAAGTGCCCCAAAAAAGACGCCGAACGCCCTCAAAAGGCCCCAAAAGAGGGCTCAACCCCCCCCCTGAACCCCCCCAGGACCGGCCCCGAGGGTCCTCGTGGAGCTCAAAAGACCCCAAAGCCCCCCCCCCCCCCCAAGTGACCCCCAAGTGACCTTTGACCTTTGCCCCGCAGATGATGATCATCCTGGGCGTGATCTGCGCCATCGTCCTCATCATTATCATTGGTATGCAAATGAGGGGGCGGAGCATGCAAATGAGGGGACGGGGCATGGGAACGGAGGGGTTGGGTGGGGGGGGGTGGAGGTTTGGGGGATGGAAATGAGGGCTGGGATATGCAAATGAGGGGTGGGCTAAGCCAGTGAGGGTCCTGGGTGTGGGGTGATATGCAAATGATATGCTGATGAGAGGGTGTG
>JAUMJJ010000774.1:0-40605 GCA_033556795.1 Tapera naevia | reverse complement strand
GAGGGGTTAAAGCTTTTCCTCCCCCCCCTCCCTCCTCCATCCCCCCCCCCCCCTCCATCCCCCCCCCCCCCCTCCATCCCCCCCCCTCCCTCCTCCATCCCCCCCCCCCTCCCTCTTCATCCCCCCCCCTCCCTCTTCATCCCCCCCCCCTCCCTCTTCATCCCCCCCCCCTCCCTCTTCATCCCCCCCCTCCCTCTTCATCCCCCCCCCCTCCCCTCTTCATCCCCCCCCTCCCTCCTCCATCCCCCCCCCCTCCCCCAATCCCCCCCCCCCACCCCCAATCCCCGGGCAAGGGAGGGGTTAAAGCTTTTCCTCCCCCCCTCCCTCCTCCATCCCCCCCCCTCCCTTCATCCCCCCCCCCTCCCCAAAATCCCCCCCCCCCCCCCCCTTTATCCCGGTACCTTCTCGATCCTCTGGAGCCACTCCTTGCTCTGCTCCAGCTCGGCCAGGAACGCCTCGGGCTTGAGCCAAGGCTTGGGGGGGCGCGGGGGGGGGGTCCCGCGAGGGGTCCCTCGCCATCACCGTCTTCTCCTCCAGCCACCCATGCAGCTGCGATGGGTGGGGGGGGTGATTTGGGATGGGTGGTGGGTGCCGAGAAGACGTCACCCCCCCCCCCCCCCCTCCTTATCTCACCACCCCCCACTTTCAATTCCAACCCTTCCACGAGGGGACCCTCAAAATTCTCGGGGGGGGGGGGTCCTCAATGTTGGCCAAGAGCGTTGAGGAATGGTCCAAGGTGATGCTGGTGGTGATGCTGGTGGTGATGATGGTGGTGATGGTGGTGATGGTGGTGATGGTGGCCCTTGGCGCGATGCGGCAGAGCCTTCGCTGCGGCTGCTGCCGGGAGGAGGCTCCGGCCTCGCTGGAGGCTGCGCCAGCACCGCCACCCCGGGATCTTGGGGGGGGACTTCGAGAGCCGGAGGTGGCCCCCCCCCCCGATGCACAGAAACCCCCCCCCCCCCCCTGAGATGCTGAGGAGAAGGTTTGGGGGGGGTTGAAGGAGACCCTGGTCCATGGGGAGCCTCAAAATGCACCAGCAAAGCCCCCTGAGATGTTGAGGAGAAGGTTTGGGGGGGTTGAAGGACACCTTGGTCCATGGGGAGCCCCAAGATCCACGTTCAAAGCCCCCCGAGATGCTGAGGAGAAGGTTTGGGGGGGGTTGAAGGAGACTCTGTCCATGGGGAGCCCCAAAATCCACCAGCAAAGCCCCCTGAGATGCTGAGGAGAAGGTTTGGGGGGTGCAGGACCCTTCTCATCCACATTCAAAGCCCCCTGTGATGCTGAGGAGAAGGTTTGGGGGGGGTTGAAGGAGACCCTGGTCCATGGGGAGCCTCAAAATGCACCGGCAAAGCCCCCTGAGATGTTGAGGAGAAGGTTTGGGGGGGTTGAAGGAGACTCTGTCCATGGGGAGCCCCAAGATCCACATTCAAAGCCCCCTGAGATGCTGAGGAGAAGGTTTGGGGGGTGCAGGACCCCCCTCATCCACATTCAAAGCCCCCCGAGATGCTGAGGAGAAGGTTTGGGGGGGCTGAAGGACACCCTGATCCATGGGGAGCCCCAAGATCCACGTTCAAAGCCCCCCGAGATGTTGAGGAGAAGGTTTGGGGGGGTTGAAGGACACCCTGATCCATGGGGAGCCCCAAGATCCACATTCAAAGCCCCCTGAGATGCTGAGGAGAAGGTTTGGGGGGGTTGAAGGACACCTTGGTACATGGGGAGCCCCAAGATCCACCAGCAAAGCCCCCCGAGATGCTGAGGAGCAGCTCCAGGGGGTGCAGGACCCCACTCATCCACGTTCAGAGCCCCCGAGACACTGAGGAGAAGGTTTGGGGGGGTTGAAGGACACCTTGGTCCATGGGGAGCCCCAAAGATCCATGTTCAAAGCCCCCCGAGATGCTGAGGAGAAGGTTTGGGGGGTTGAAGGACCCCCCCTCATCCACATTCAAAGCCCCCTGAGATGCTGAGGAGAAGGTTTGGGGGGGGTTGAAGGAGACCCTGGTCCATGGGGAGCCCCAAAATCCACCAGCAAAGCCCCCTGAGATGCTGAGGAGAAGGTTTGGGGGGGTTGAAGGACCCCCCCTCATCCACATTCAAAGCCCCCTGAGATGCTGAGGAGAAGGTTTGGGGGGGGTTGAAGGAGACCCTGGTCCATGGGGAGCCCCAAAATGCACCGGCAAAGCCCCCTGAGATGCTGAGGAGAAGGTTTGGGGGGGTTGAAGGACACCTTGGTCCATGGGGAGCCTCAAAATGCACCAGCAAAGCCCCCTGAGATGCTGAGGAGAAGGTTTGGGGGGTGCAGGACCCTTCTCATCCACATTCAAAGCCCCCCGAGATGCTGAGGAGAAGGTTTGGGGGGGTTGAAGGACACCTTGGTCCATGGGGAATCCTCCCCATCCAGAAGCAAAGCCCCCTGAGATGCTGAGGAGCAGCTTCAGGGGGTACAGGACCCCCCTCATCCACATTCAAAGCCCCCCGAGATGCTGAGGAGAAGGTTTGGGGGGGCTGAAGGACACCCTGATCCATGGGGAGCCCCAAAATGCACCAGCAAAGCCCCCTGAGATGTTGAGGAGAAGGTTTGGGGGGGTTGAAGGAGACCCTGGTCCATGGGGAGCCCCAAAATGCACCGGCAAAGCCCCCTGAGATGCTGAGGAGAAGGTTTGGGGGGGTTGAAGGAGACCCTGATCCATGGGGAGCCCCAAGATCCACGTTCAAAGCCCCCCGAGATGCTGAGGAGAAGGTTTGGGGGGGCTGAAGGAGACCCTGGTCCATGGGGAGCCTCAAAATGCACCAGCAAAGCCTCCTGAGATGCTGAGGAGAAGGTTTGGGGGGTGCAGGACCCTTCTCATCCACATTCAAAGCCCCCTGAGATGTTGAGGAGAAGGTTTGGGGGGGTTGAAGGAGACTCTGTCCATGGGGAGCCCCAAGATCCACATTCAAAGCCCCCTGAGATGCTGAGGAGAAGGTTTGGGGGGTGCAGGACCCTTCTCATCCACGTTCAAAGCCCCCTGAGATGCTGAGGAGAAGGTTTGGGGGGGGGTTGAAGGACACCTTGGTCCATGGGGAGCCCCAAGATCCACCAGCAAAGCCCCCTGAGATGCTGAGGAGAAGGTTTGGGGGGGCTGAAGGAGACTCTGTCCATGGGGGGCCCCAAAATCCACTGACAAAGCCCCCCAAGATGCTGAGGAGCAGCTCCAGGGGGTGCAGGACCCCACTCATCCACATTCAAAGCCCCCTGAGATGCTAAGGAGAAGGTTTGGGGGGATTGAAGGACACCTTGGTCCATGGGGAGCCCCAAAATCCACCAGCAAAGCCCCCTGAGATGCTGAGGAGAAGGTTTGGGGGGGTTGAAGGACACCTTGGTCCATGGGGAGCCTCAAAATGCACCGGCAAAGCCCCCTGAGATGTTGAGGAGCACCCATGGGTGGTGACCCCCCTGCAGATCCCACCCCACCCATGAGCAAAGCCCCCTCAGATGCTGAGGAACACCCATGGGTGGTGACCCCCCTGCAGATCCCACCCCACCCACCATCAAAGCCCCCTGAGATGCTGAGGAACACCCATGGGGGCCATGGATTGGCCGGAAGGTGGGAGAGGACCCCAGGTCCTACCTCGTGGCACTCCTGGAGGAACCTCTGGAGCTCCAGGTGGTCCTGCAGCCTCCCCATCCACTCCTGGGCCAGCTGGAAGTTGCGGTGGCTCCTGTGGGCGCGGTGGGGACCAACTCGACGGTGTCCACCTGGTGACCCCCTTCTCCCCTCCCCAAACCTTGAAGACCTCATCAACCCAACTCCACCCTTTGGCCAAGCCAAGGAACCCCATGGAGAAACCGAAGAACGTGGTGACACCAACCACGAGGAGGAGGAGGAGGAGGAGGAGGAGGAACCACCAGGTCCAGCTCCATCGTTGGCCCCAGGAGGTCCTGGGTGCCATGGGGTGGGAGGTTGGAGGTCAAGGTGTGGTGGTCCCAACACCTACTTGGCGCGAAGACCTTCCATGGCCTCGGCCACGCGGGCGCTGTAGAGGTTGCCTTGACGTTGGAGGCTCTCGCCGGCTTGGAGGGCCACCTGGACCTTCTGCAGGTTGAGGTCCATGGTGGTGATGAAGTCCTTGTGCTTCTTGATGGCCTTGGTCACCCCTTCCACCGTGTCCGGAAGCTCAGCGTGGACCAGGGTGGCCTCCTGGGAGAAGGGGTGGAGGAGGTGATGGGATCTCCAGCCTTGGTCACCTCTTCGCCTTGTTCCATCGTCCCCAACTCAACCAGGAGGTCACCAAGACCCAAGGACAAGGTCATCAAGACCCAACCATGAGGTCTCCAAGATTTAACCAAGAGGTCATCAAGACCAAACCAAGAGTTTTCCAAGACCCAACCACAAGGTTTCCAAGACCCAACCCCGTGGTCACCAAGACCCAACCAAGAGGTTTCCAAGACCCAACCAAGAGGTCACTAAGACCCAACCAAGAGGTTGCCAAGACCCAGGCCTGAGGTTTCCAACACCCAACCCCAAGAGGTCTCCAGGTTCAACCAAGAGGTCACCAAGACCCAACCCCGAGGTCACCAAGACCCAACCAAGAGGTCTCCAAGACCCAACCAAGAGGTCACTAAGACCCAACCCCGAGGTCACCAAGACCTAACCATGAGGTCACCAACACCCAACCAAGAGGTCTCCAGGCTCAACCAAGAGGCTGCCGAGACCCAACCAAGAGGTTTCCAACATCCAACCCCGAGGTCACCAACATCCAACCCTGAGTTCTCCAAGACCCAACCAAGAGGTTGCCAAGCCCCGACCACGAGGTCACCAAGATTTAACCAAGAGGTCTCCAACACCAAACCAGGAGGTCTCCAGGCTCAATCAAGAGGTTTCCAAGACTCAACCATGAGGTCACCAAGACCCAACCCCGAGGTCTCCAACAGCCAACCCCAAGAGGTCTCCAGGCTCAACCAAGAGGTCTCCAAGACCCAACCAAGAGGTTTCCAACACCCAACCCCGAGGTCTCCAAGACCCAACCCCAAGAGGTCTCCAGGCTCAACCAAGAGGTTTCCAAGACCCAACCACGAGGTCACCGAGACCCAACCCCGAGGTCTCCAAGACCCAACCCCAAGAGGTCTCCAGGCTCAACCAAGAGGCTGCCAAGACCCAACCAAGAGGTTTCCAACACCCAACCCCGAGGTCTCCAAGACCCAACCCCAAGACGTCTCCAGGCTCAACCAAGAGGTTTCCAAGACCCAACCAAGAGGTCACCAAGCCCCAACCCCGAGGTCTCCAACACCCAACCCCGAGCTGGCCGCCGCCCCCCACCCAGGAGGACTCCTGGACCTCCACCCACCTGCTTGCCGAGGCCGGCCTCGCACTGCTGGACGTCGCGCAGGAAGAGGTGGAAGCCGTGGGCCTGGACCAGGACCTCCCTCCTGGTCTCCCAGCTCTGCAGGAGCTTCCCCCACCCGGCGTCCAACTTCTGCAGCCACTTCTGGAGCGAGAGGGCCGGGACCTCGGTCTCCTCCAGGGCCAGGAGGTCGCTGGCCGCTTGGATCTTGGCGTAGTCCTCCTCGTAACCGTTGATCTCCTCCTTGAGGGCCACGTGGTGGTTGAGGAGCCTCTCGGCCTCCACCAGGCTCTCGGGGACCTCCTGGCTGCCCACGGCCTCTTGACTCTTCACCAACCACCCCAAGAAGTTGTCCAGGTCCTGGATGAACTCTTGCAAACGTCCGGCGACGGTCAAGGAGTCTTCGCAACCCTGGAGGGTCCTCTTGAGGACCTCCCACTCCTCGTTGATCTCCTCGAAGGGTACCAAGATCTCCAAGGCTCTCCCGGGGTGGGCGGCGGCCAAGGCTTCTCCTTCCCGTTGGAGCTCCACCAAACGTGGTTCCAAGGCCACCAGGGCGGCCTCCATGGTGGAGAGGCGACGTTGCAAGGCCAAGACTCCGCCCAGGTCGCCGCCGCCGCCGCCGCCCGATTGGGTGGCCTCGATGGCTTTTCTCTTCTCCCGCACCTGGGCCTTCATCTCGCTGCACTCCAGGAGGTAATTCTGGATCTTCAGGATGGAGCTGAGCTGCTCCTTCTTGTTCTCCACCAGCTCCACCACCCGGTTCCACCTGGGGATGGAGAGAGGGGTGGAGATCTGGTCAACCTGGGGCATCTCCAGGCCTTGGGATGGGTTTGGCCCCATGGTGAGGTCCCACCAGGATGGAGCTTTGGGCATCTCCAACCCTTGGGATGGGCTTGGCCCATGGGGAGGTTCCACCAGGATGGAGCTTTGGTCAACCTGGAGCATCTCCAGGCCTTGGGATGGGTTTGGCCCACGGGGAGGTTCCACCAGGATGGAGATCTGGTCAAACTGGGGCATCTCCAGCCCTTGGGATGGGCTTGGCCCATGGGGAGGTACCACCAGGATGGAGCTTTGGGCATCTCCAGCCCTTGGGATGGGCTTGGCCCATGGGGAGGTCCCACCAGGATGGAGCTTTGGGCATCTCCAAGCCTTGGGATGGGTTTGGTCCATGGGGAGGTCCCACCAGGATGGAGATCTGGTCAAACTGGGGCATCTCCAGGCCTTGGGGTGGCCTTGGCCCATGGGGAGGTCCCACCAGGATGGAGCTTTGGGCATCTCCAAGCCTTGGGATGGGTTTGGTCCATGGGGAGGTCCCACCAGGATGGAGATCTGGTCAAACTGGGGCATCTCCAGGCCTTGGGATGGGCTTGGCCCATGGGGAGGTCCCACCAGGATGGAGCTTTGGGCATCTCCAAGCCTTGGGATGGGTTTGGTCCATGGGGAGGTCCCACCAGGACGAACTTTGGGCATCTCCAACCCTTGGGATGGCCTTGGCCAACTGCTCTGCAGAGCTTGGCCCATGGGGAGGTCCCACCAGGATGGAGCTTTGGTCCACCTTGGGCATCTCCAGGCCTTGGGATGGGCTTGGCCATGGAGAGGTCCCACCAGGATGGAGATCTGGTCAAACTGGGGCATCTCCAGGCCTTGGGATGGGCTTGGCCCATGGGGAGGTCCCACCAGGATGGAGCTTTGGGCATCTCCAAGCCTTGGGATGGGCTTGGCCAACATCTCTGCAGAGCTTGGCCCATGGGGAGGTCCCACCAGGATGGAGCTTTGGGCAACCTTGGGCATCTCCAGGCCTTGGGATGAGTTTGGCCCATGGGGAGGTTCCACCAGGATGGAGCTTTGTGCATCTCCAAGTCTTGGGATGGGTTTGGCCCCATGGAGAGGTCCCACCAGGATGGAGCTTTGGGCATCTCCAACCCTTGGGATGGGCTTGGCCCATGGGAAGTTCCCACCAGGATGGAGCTTTGGTCCACCTTGGGCATCTCCAGCCCTTGGGATGGGCTTGGCCCATGGGGAGGTCCCACCAGGATGGAGATCTGGTCAAACTGGGGCATCTCCAGGCCTTGGGATGGGTTTGGCCCCATGGGGAGGTCCCACCAGGATGAACTTTGGGCATCTCCAGCCCTTGGGGTGGCCTTGGCCCATGGGGAGGTCCCACCAGGATGGGCCAACCTTAGACTTGGTGTCCCCAAGCGGCCCCCCAGGTGGTTCCTCTCACCCCAAAGCTGGTCGAGGTCCCACCTCGACCCCCCCCCCCAGGACCCCATCCCCACCCCTCACCTGCTGTTCAGGTGGTCCTGGCACGCCCGGACCTCCTCGGAGCTGGGGTGTCCTCCCTCCACCAGCTGCTCCACCACCTGGTTGACGTCCAGGACGCGGCCCATGACGCTGTTCATCTCCTGGTCCAGGCTCTCGAACCTGGGGGGGGGTGGGACAGCGGTGGGGAGACCCCCCAGGAGGTCCCAGGTGGGACCCAACCCCAGGTGATGCCCTCAAGGAAGTCCCAGGTGATCTCCAACCCCAAGTGATGCCCTCAAGGAGGTCCCAGATGATCCCCAACCCCACCTCAACCCCAGGTGATGCCCTCAAGGAGGTCCCAGGTGGGCCCCAACCCCACCTCAACCCCCTCCAGGAGGTCCCAGGTGGGACCCAAACCCAGATGATGCCCTCAAGGCGGTCCCAGGTGGGCCCCAACCCCACCTCAACCCCCTCAAGGAGGTCCCAGGTGGGACCCAAACCCAGGTGATGCCCTCAGGGAGGTCCCAGGTGATCCCCAACCCCAAATGATGCCCTCAAGAAAGTCCCAGGTGATCCCCAACCCCAGGTGATGCCCTCAAGGCGGTCCCAGGTGATCCCAAAGCCCAGGTGATGCCCTCAAAGTTGTCCCAGGTGATCCCCAACCCCACGAGACGCCCTCAAGGAAGTCCCAGGTGATCCCCAACCCCAGGTGATGCCCTCAAGGAGGTCCCAGGTGATCCCCAACTCAACCTCAACCCCAAGTGATGCCCTCAAAGAAGTCCCAGGTGATCCCAAAGCCCAAGTGATGCCCTCCAGGAGGTCCCAGGTGATCCTCAACCCCAGGTGATGCCCTCAAAGAAGTCCCAGGTGATCCTCAACCCCAGGTGATGCCCTCAAAGAAGTCCCAGGTGATCCCAAAGCCCAAGTGATGCCCTCCAGGAGGTCCCAGTTGATCCTCAACCCCAAGTGATGCCCTCAAAGAAGTCCCAGGTGATCCCAAAGCCCAAGTGATGCCCTCAAGGAAGTCCCAGATGATCCCCAACCCCACCTCAACCCCAGGTGATGCCCTCAAGGTGGTCCCAGGTGGGCCCCAACCCCAACTCAACCCCCTCCAGGAGGTCCCAGGTGGGACCCAACCCCAACTCAACCCCCTCAAGGAGGTCCCAGGTGGCCCCAACCCCAACTCAACCCCCCCCAGGAGGTCCCAGGTGGGACCCAACCCCAGGTGATGCTCTCAAGGAAGTCCCAGATGATGCCCAACCCAAACTCAACCCCAGGTGATGCCCTCAAGGAGGTCCCAGGTGATCCCCAACCCCACCTCAACCCCAGGTGATGCCCTCAAAGAAGTCCCAGGTGATCCCAAAGCCCAAGTGATGCCCTCCAGGAGGTCCCAGTTGATCCCCAACCCCACGAGATGCCCTCCAGGAGGTCCCAGTTGATCCCCAACCCCACGAGATGCCCTCCAGGAGGTCCCAGTTGATCCCCAACCCCACGAGATGCCCTCCAGGAGGTGCCAGTTGATCCCCAGCCCCAAGTGATGCCCTCAAAGAAGTCCCAGGTGATCCCAAAGCCCAAGTGATGCCCTCCAGGAGGTCCCAGATGATCCCCAACCCAACCTCAACCCCAGGTGATGCCCTCAAGGAGGTCCCAGGTGATCCCCAACCCCACGAGACACCCTCAAGGAGGTCCCAGGTGATCCCCAACCCCACCTCAACCCCAGGTGATGCCCTCAAAGAAGTCCCAGGTGATCCCAAAGCCCAAGTGATGCCCTCAAAGAAGTCCCAGGTGATCCCAAAGCCCAAGTGATGCCCTCAAGGAAGTCCCAGATGATCCCCAACCCCACCTCAACCCCAGGTGATGCCCTCAGGGAGGTCCCAGGTGATCCCCAACCCAACCTCAACCCCAGGTGATGCCCTCAAAGAAGTCCCAGGTGATCCCAAAGCCCAAGTGATGCCCTCCAGGAGGTCCCAGTTGATCCCCAACCCCACGAGACGCCCTCCAGGAGGTGCCAGTTGATCCCCAACCTCCCTCCCTCTACCTGTGCTGGACCACCTCGACCTCATCGAGCTCCTCGGGCACCTCCATCCTCCGCAGCCACTGCTCCTTCTCGTCCACCCAAACCTCGCAGGCGCGGACTTCGCCGAACATCCTGTAGACGGCCAGGGCGTCCTCCAACCACTGCTGCCTCAGCACGGCCACCTCGGCCACCTCCCCGAAGAGCTGCTCCACCTCCACCACCCGCACCTGGACATCGACCCCTCGGAGATGTCGAGGGGTCAAGAGGGTCAAATGCTCCCTGAGGGTCACCACGGCCTCGCGACGTTTCTCCAACTCTTCCAAGAGCTCCCGGTGCTTCCGGAGAAGCCCTTGGGTGGAGTAATCATCGTGGCCAAAGTCTTCGCCGGCCACCACCCTGTAGGTGGCCTCCAACCAAGCCACCAGCTCGTCGGCTTCGGCGCCCAAGCGGAAGAAGGTCAGGGCCTCCTGGAGCTCTTCCTGGTGGAGGCCCACGGCCTCCTCCAGCTTCTTCCAACGGAGGTGGACGCGGCGCATCTTCTCCTGGATGCCACCGGAGGACCTCCCGGCCAAGAGTTCCTCCCCTCTCCTCATGCTCTGGTGGAGGAGAGCGCGGCGGGCGCCCAACTCGCCCAACATCTGCTTGTGGTGGGTGCTCAAGGTCAAGACGCCGTTGAGGTCCTTCCAGCAGGTCTTGGCAGCCAGGATCCGTTCCTTCTCGCCCACCCAAGCCTCGGCTTCTTCCATCTCCTGGAAGAAGGTCCAAAGCTGGCGAGATGCCTCCAGCTCCCGACGTCTCTTGGCCGCCAGCTCGCCGAGCTCTTCCAGGCACCGTCCGACGTGGTGGACGCGGTTCCGGATCACCTGGGGGTCGCAGGGTTGGTAACCTGGCCCGAGAGAAGAGGACCTCAGGGGAGAGGGGCTTGGGGAGGGGCTTGAGGAGCTTGGGGCAACCTCCCAAGAGTTGGAGGAGGCAACTTCCCATCCCATGGTTGAACATCTCCAGGGCTTCGTGGAGCCCATTGAGGTGCCCATGGTGGTGCCCAACTCTTATAGACCCCATGGTTGACCCTCCCATCCTGTGGTTGAACATCTCCAGGTCTTTGAGGTGCCCATTATGGTGCCCTCCCCTTATAGAACCCCCCATCCCGTGGTTGAACATCTCCAGGTCTTCGTGGAGCCCATTGAGGTGCCCATGGTGGTGCCCAACTCTTATAGACCCCATGGTTGACCCTCCCATCCCATGGTTGAACATCTCCAGGTCTTTGAGGTGCCCATTATGGTGCCCTCCCGTTATAGAACCTCCCATCCCATGGTTGAACATCTCCAAGGCTTCGTGGAGCCCATCGTGGAGCCCTTTGAGGTGCCCATGGTGGTGCCCGGCTCTTATAGACCCCATGGTTGACCCCCCCATCCCATGGTTGAACATCTCCAAGGCTTCATGGAGCCCATCGTGGAGACCATTGAGGTGCCCATGGTGGTGCCCAACTCTTATAGACCCCATGGTTGACCTCCCCATCCCATGGTTGAACATCTCCAGGTCTTCGTGGAGCCCTTTGAGGTGCCCATGGGGGTGCCCGGCTCTTGTAGACCCCATGGTTGACCCCCTCATCCCATGGTTGAACATCTCCAGGTCTTCGTGGAGCCCATTGAGGTGCCCATGGTGGTGCCCAACTCTTGTAGACCCCATGGTTGACCCTTTCCACCCCATGGTTGAACATCTCCAGGTCTTTGAGGTGCCCATTATGGTGCCCTCCCCTTATAGAACCTCCCATCCCATGGTTGAACATCTCCAAGGCTTCGTGGAGCCCATCGTGGAGCCCATTGAGGTGTCCATGGTGGTGCCCAACTCTTATAGACCCCATGATTGACCCTTTCCATCCCATGGTCAAACATCTCCAGGTCTTCATGGAGCCCATTGAGGTGCCCATGGTGGTGCCCAACTCTTATAGACCCCATGGTTGACCCCCTCATCCCATGGTTGAACATCTCCAGGTCTTCGTGGAGCCCATTGAGGTGCCCATGGGGCTGCCCAGCACTTGTAGACCCCATGGTTGACCCTTCCACCCCATGGTCAAACATCTCCAGGTCTTTGAGGTGCCCATTATGGTGCCCTCCCCTTATAGAACCTCCCATCCCATGGTTGAACATCTCCAGGGCTTCATGGAGCCCATCGTGGAGCCCGTTGAGGTGCCCATGGTGGTGCCCGGCTCTTGTAGACCCCATGGTTGACCCTCCCATCCCATGGTTGAACATCTCCAGGTCTTCATGGAGCCCATTGAGGTGCCCATGGTGGTGCCCAACTCTTATAGACCCCTTGGTTGACCCCCCCATCCTGTGGTTGAACATCTCCAGGGCTTCGTGGAGCTCGTTGAGGTGCCCATGGGGGTGCCCGGCTCTTGTAGACCCCATGGTTGACCCTCCCATCCCATGGTTGAACATCTCCAGGGCTTCGTGGAGCCCATCGTGGAGACCATTGAGGTGCCCATGGTGGTGCCCAACTCTTATAGACCCCATGGTTGACCCTCCCATCCCATGGTTGAACATCTCCAGGTCTTCATGGAGCCCATCATGGTGCCCATGGGGGTGTCCGGCTCTTATAGACCCCATGGTTGACCCCCTCATCCCATGGTTGAACATCTCCAGGTCTTCGTGGAGACCATTGAGGTGCCCATGGTGGTGCCCAACTCTTGTAGACCCCATGGTTGACCCTCCCATCCCATGGTCGAACATCTCCAGGTCTTTGAGGTGCCCATTATGGTGCCCTCCCCTTATAGAACCTCCCATCCCATGGTTGAACATCTCCAAGGCTTCGTGGAGCCCATCGTGGAGCCCGTTGAGGTGCCCATGGTGGTGCCCGGCTCTTATAGACCCCATGGTTGACCCTCCCATCCCATGGTTGAACATCTCCAGGTCTTTGAGGTGCCCATTATGGTGCCCTCCCCTTATAGAACCTCCCATCCCATGGTCAAACATCTCCAGGTCCTCCTGGAGCCCATCGTGGAGATCAGCTCTGACAGAACCCCAATGGTTGACCTCCCCATCCCATGGTTGAACATCTCCAGGTCTTCGTGGAGCCCATCAAGGTGCCCTTGGTGGTGCCCACCAGGCTCTTACAGACCCCTCAACCCAAGGTCAACCATCTCCAGGTCTTCATGGAGCCCATCATGGAGCCCATTGGCTCTTCCAGAACCCCCCATCCCATGGTCAAACATCTCCAGGACCTCCTGGAGCCCATCGAGGTGCCCTTGATGGAGCCCATTGGCTCTCATAGAACCAACCACCCCAAGGTCAACCATCTCCAGGTCTTCATGGAGCCCATCATGGAGCCCATTGGCTCTTCCAGACCCCCCCAACCCAAGGTCAACCATCTCCAGGTCTTCATGGAGCCCATCATGGAGCCCATTGGCTCTTCCAGAACCCCCCATCCCAAGATCAAACATCTCCAGGACCTCCTGGAGCCCATCTTGGTGCCCTTGGTGGTGTCCACCAAGCTCTTACAGACCCCCCTCCCACCCCAAGGTCCACCAGGCCCAGGTCCTGGTGGTGGCCCCACCGTTACCTTCCAGGTCGGCGAAGCCGAGGGCGGCGGCGTTGAGGGCCTGGACGCGCTCGCTCTGGGCGGCGATGTCGGCCTCCAGCAGCCCCTGCTTCTGCAGGAGGTCCTCCACCTCCAGGAGATGCTTCCCCAGGTCCTTGGAGAGCAGAAGCCCCTGGGGAAGGAGAACATCGGGTCCAGGACCTCCCCCCACCACCACCACCACCACCACCCCCCACCCCGTGGTGTCCTCCAGCAGGTGGGGGTGGAAAGGAGACGACCACGCCTGCCGCGGCCCACCAGGACCTGAACCACCTCCAGGACCACCTCCAGCACCTCCACCAGAACCACCACCACCTCCACCACCACCTCCACCACCTCCTCCACCTCCACCACCTCCTCCACCACCTCCACCACCACCATCACCTCCACCACCATCTCCACCACCTCCACCTCCATCATCTCCACCTCCACCACCTCCACCACCTCCACCAGAGCCACCACCTCCACCACCTCCACCACCTCCACCAGAACCACCACCACCTCCACCACCTCCTCCACCACCTCCACCACCTCCTCCACCACCTCCACCTCCTCCACCACCTCCTCCACCACCTCCTCCACCTCCACCACCTCCTCCACCTCCACCACCTCCTCCACCTCCTCCTCCTCCTCCACCACCTCCACCACCACCTCCACCACCTCTACCACCACCACCTCCAACACCTCCAACACCTCCACCACCACCTCCACCTCTACCACCTCCACCACCACCTCCTCCTCCACCTCCACCACCTCCTCCACCTCCTCCACCACCTCCACCACCACCATCACCTCCACCACCATCTCCACCACCTCCACCTCCATCACCTCCACCACCACCACCACCTCCTCCACCACCTCCTCCACCACCACCATCACCTCCTCCACCACCTCCACCACCTCCTCCACCACCTCCTCCTCCTCCTCCACCTCCTCCACGACCACCTCCTCCACCACCTCCACCACCTCCTCCACCACCTCCTCCACCTCCACCACCTCCACCACCACCTCCTCCACCACATCCAGCACCTCCACCACCACCTCCACCTCCTCCACCTCCACCACCATTTCCACCACCACCTCCACCAACTCCACCTCCACCACCACCACCTTCACCTCCACCAGAACCACCTCCACCACCACCTCCACCAGAACCACCACCACCTCCACCACCATCTCCACCACCTCCTCCACCACCTCCTCCAGCATCTCCAGTGCCTCCAGCACCTCCAGCACCTTCACGTCCATCTCCACCACCACCATCTCCACCACCACCTCCACCACCTCCTCCACCACCACCTCCAGCAGAACGACCACAACCTCCACAACCTCCTCCAGCATCTCCAGCATCTCCACCTCCACAAGAACCACCACCACCATCACCTCCACCACCATCTCCACCACCTCCACCTCCACCACCTCCACCTCCACCTCCATCATCTCCACCACCTCCTCCACCACCTCCACCACCACCTCCACCACCACTTCCACCTCCACCACCACCTCCACCTCCATCACCTCCACCACCACCTCCTCCAACTCCACCTCCACCACCACCACCTTCACCTCCACCAGAACCACCTCCACCACCATCTCCACCAGAACCACCACCACCTCCTCCACCACCTCCACCACCACCTCCACCACCTCCTCCACCACCATCTCCACCACCTCCTCCACCACCTCTTCCAGCATCTCCAGTGCCTCCAGCACCTCCAGCACCTTCACCTCCATCTCCTCCACCACCAGAGCCACCACCACCTCCACCACCTCCTCCAGCATCTCCAGCATCTCCACCTCCACAAGAACCACCACCACCATCACCTCCACCACCACCTCCACCACCTCCACCACCTCCACCTCCACCTCCATCATCTCCACCTCCACCACCACCTCCAGCACCACCTCCACCTCCACCATCTCCACCACCTCCACCCCCCCACCTGCATCTCCTCCATCCAGTCGATCATGTAGACCATCTCCTGGAAGATCTTCTGCAGGGCCAGGTTCTGCTCCAGGCGGGCGCGGCGGGCGCGGAGGAGCTCGGTCAAGAGGCTCCATTGCCTCAGGACGTTGTCCTTCTGGGCCCCGATGCGTTTGGTGTCGTGGTAGCCCTCGGCTTCCATCTCCAGGGCCAAGTCCACCACCACCTGGATGCGCTCCAGGTAGGAGGAGATGTCGGCCTCGATGGCCTCGTGCTTCTTCATGGCCGCCTCCACCGCCGGCAGGTCGTAGCCAAAGTTGTCCTGAAGGTGGGGGAGATGCCACCAGGTGGGGGTTGGTGCCACCAGGTGGGGTTGGGGCCACCAGGTGGGGTTGGGGCCACCAGGTGAGGGGAGATACCTCAAGGTGGGGTTGGTGCCACCAGGTGGGGTTGGGGCCACCAGGTGGGGTTGGGGCCACCAGGTTGGGGGAGATACCTCAAGGTGGGGTTGGTGCCACCAGGTGGGCGCTGGATGCCACAAGGTGTGGTTGGTGCCACCAGGTTGGGGTTGGTGCCACCAGGTGGGGGTTGGGGCCACCAGGTGTGGGGAGATACCTCAAGGTGGGGTTGGGGCCACCAGGTGGGGTTGGGACCACCAGGTTGAGGAGATACCTCAAGGTGTGGTTGGTGCCACCAGGTGAGGTTGGGGCCACCAGGTGGGGGTTGGGGCCACCAGGTGTGGGGAGATACCTCAAGGTGGGGTTGATGTCACCAGGTGGGCGTTGGACGCCACAAGGTGGCAGTTGATGGCACCAGGTGGGGTTGGGGCCACCAGGTGGGGTTGGTGACACCAGGTTGGGGTTGATGCCCCCAGGTCTGGTTGATGCCCCCAGGTCTGGTTGGTTCCCTCAAGTCTGGTTGGTTCCCCCAGGTCTGGTTGACACCAGAAGCTGGTGTTGATGCCCCCAGGTGATATCTCAAGGTGGTTTTGATGCCCCCAGGTCTGGTTGACGCCCTCAGGTCTGGTTGACACCAGAAGCTGGTGTTGATGCCCCCAGGTGGTTTTGATGCCCCCAGGTCTGGTTGGTTCCCCCAGGTCTGGTTGACACCAGAAGCTGGTGTTGATGCCCCCAGGTGATATCTCAAGGTGGTTTTGATGCCCCCAGGTCTGGTTGATGCCCCCAGGTGGGGTTGGTTCCCCCAGGTCTGGTTGGTTCCCCCAGGTCTGGTTGGTTCCCCCAGGTCTGGTTGACACCAGAAGCTGGTGTTGATGCCCCCAGGTGATATCTCAAGGTGGTTTTGATGCCCCCAGGTCTGGTTGATGCCCCCAGGTGGGGTTGGTTCCCCCAGATCTGGTTGGTTCCCTCAAGTCTGGTTGGTTCCCCCAGGTCTGGTTGACACCAGAAGCTGGTTTTGATGCCCCCAGGTGATATCTCAAGGTGGTTTTGGTGCCCCCAGGTCTGGTTGATGCCCCCAAACTCAACAAAAGATCTTCCACCACCCCAAGCATTGGGTTCCTCACCCTTCCCCATCCCCTGAAGAGGTCCCAGGTGTCCCCCCTCCTGCTCTCCAACCATTCCAACCTCCACCCAGGTCCCTCACCTGGGCCACCAAGCGCTGGTTCTCGCTCAGCCAGGTCTCCCTCATGGTCACCTTGTGGTCGAAGCGTTGGGCCAGGAGCTCCAGCTTCTCCTGCCGGATCAGCTCGTTCCGCAGCAGCACCTCCCGCTCGTGTTCCACCTTCTCCAAGCAGCTCCAAGCCTGGGGTGGGGTGGGGATGAGGGGGGGGGACACACACCAGGTTCAACCAAGGCCCTTCTGGAAGGTTCTCCGTGGAGGAGACCTTTGCCCAGCAGCACCTTGTTGACGTCGGAGATGCTTTTGCCCTCGCTGGGGACGTAGAGCTTGCGGTTGTTGGCCCGGAGCTTGCTCTGGATGGTGAAGAGGAGGACCTCCAGGTTGCCCTTCTCCTGGAACCTGAGGGGTTGGGAGATGCTGGAGGTGAGGACGAGGCTGGGGCCCACCTGGGTGGGAGGAGCAACCGAGGGGGGGGAGGTGGAGGAGGAGCTGAGGGGGTTTGAGGAGGATCTGAGGGGGTTTGAGGAGGAACCAAGGGGTTTGAGGAGGATCTGAGGAGGTTTGAGGAGGATCTGAGGGGTTTGAGGAGGATCTGAGGGGGTTTGAGGAGGAACCAAGGGGTTTGAGGAGGATCTGAGGGGGTTTGAGGAGGAACCAAGGGGTTTGAGGAGGAACCGAGGGGGTTTGAGGAGGTTTGAGGAGGAACTGAGGGGTTTGAGGAGGATCTGAGGGGGGTTGAGGAGGAACCAAGGGGTTTGAGGAGGATCTGAGGGGTTTGAGGAGGATCTGAGGGGGTTTGAGGAGGATCTGAGGGGTTTGAGGAGGATCTGAGGGGGGTTGAGGAGGAACCAAGGGGGTTTGAGGAGGATCTGAGGTGGTTTGAGGAGGAACTGAGGGGGTTTGAGGAGGTTTGAGGAGGAACTGAGGGGTTTGAGGAGGATCTGAGGGGGGTTGAGGAGGAACCGAGGGGTTTGAGGAGGATCTGAGGGGGTTTGAGGAGGATCTGAGGGGGGTTGAGGAGGAACCGAGGGGTTTGAGGAGGATCTGAGGAGGTTTGAGGAGGATCTGAGGTGGTTTGAGGAGGAACCGAGGGGTTTGAGGAGGATCTGAGGGGTTTGAGGAGGATCTGAGGGGGTTTGAGGAGGAACCAAGGGGTTTGAGGAGGAACCAAGGGGTTTGAGGAGGATCTGAGGGGGTTTGAGGAGGAACCAAGGGGTTTGAGGAGGATCTGAGGGGGTTTGAGGAGGATCTGAGGGGGTTTGAGGAGCAACCAAGGTTCCTTGAGGTGGAATCAAGGTGGTTTGAGGAGGAACCGAGGGGGGTTGAGGAGGATCTGAGGGGGTTTGAGGAGGAACCGAGGGGTTTGAGGAGGATCTGAGGGGGTTTGAGGAGGATCTGAGGGGGTTTGAGGAGGATCTGAGGTGGTTTGAGGAGGAACTGAGGGGGTTTGAGGAGGAACTGAGGTGGTTTGAGGAGGAACCGAGGAGTTTGAGGAGGAACTGAGGTGCTTTAAGAGAAACCGAGGTGGTTTGAGGAGGAACTGAGGTTCCTTGAGGAGGAACCAAGGGGTTTGAGGAGGAACTGAGGTGGTTTGAGGAGGAATCAGGGTGGTTTGAGGAGGAACCAAGGTTCCTTGAGGAGGAATCAAGGGGTTTGAGGAGGAACCAAGGAGTTTGAGGAGGAAATGAGGAGTTTGAGGAGGATCTGAGGAGTTTGAGGAGGAAATGAGGAGTTTGAGGAGGAAATGAGGAGTTTGAGGAGGATCTGAGGAGTTTGAGGAGCAACCAAGGTGATTTGAGGAGGAACCGAGGAGTTTGAGGAGGAACTGAGGAGTTTGAGGAGGAATCAGGGTGGTTTGAGGAGGAACCAAGGTTCCTTGAGGAGGAATCAAGGGGTTTGAGGAGGAACCAAGGAGTTTGAGGAGGAAATGAGGAGTTTGAGGAGGAAATGAGGGGGTTTGAGGAGGATCTGAGGGGGTTTGAGGAGGAACCGAGGAGTTTGAGGAGGATCTGAGGGGGTTTGAGGAGGAACCAGGGGGTTTGAGGAGGAACCGAGGGGGTTTGAGGAGGAACCAAGGGGGTTTGAGGAGGAACTGAGGGGGTTTGAGGAGGATCTGAGGGGGTTTGAGGAGGATCTGAGGGGGGTTGAGGAGGAACTGAGGGGGTTTGAGGAGGAACCAAGGGGGTTTGAGGAGGATCTGAGGTGGTTTGAGGAGGAACTGAGGGGGTTTGAGGAGGATCTGAGGAGTTTGAGGAGGAACTGAGGGGTTTGAGGAGGATCTGAGGTGATTTGAGGAGCAACCAAGGTTCCTTGAGGTAGAATCAAGGTGGTTTGAGGAGGAACCGAGGGGGTTTGAGGAGGATCTGAGGGGGTTTGAGGAGGAAATGAGGAGTTTGAGGAGGAACTGAGGAGTTTGAGGAGGAAATGAGGAGTTTGAGGAGGAATCAGGGTGGTTTGAGGAGGAACCAAGGTTCCTTGAGGAGGAATCAAGGAGTTTGAGGAGGAAATGAGGAGTTTGAGGAGGAAATGAGGTGGTTTGAGGAGGATCTGAGGGGGTTTGAGGAGGATCTGAGGGGGTTTGAGGAGGAACCAAGGGGTTTGAGGAGGATCTGAGGGGGTTTGAGGAGGAACCAAGGGGTTTGAGGAGGAACCGAGGGGGTTTGAGGAGGTTTGAGGAGGAACTGAGGGGTTTGAGGAGGATCTGAGGGGGGTTGAGGAGGAACCAAGGGGTTTGAGGAGGATCTGAGGGGTTTGAGAAGGATCTGAGGGGGTTTGAGGAGGATCTGAGGGGTTTGAGGAGGATCTGAGGGGGGTTGAGGAGGAACCAAGGGGGTTTGAGGAGGATCTGAGGTGGTTTGAGGAGGAACTGAGGGGGTTTGAGGAGGTTTGAGGAGGAACTGAGGGGTTTGAGGAGGATCTGAGGGGGGTTGAGGAGGAACCGAGGGGTTTGAGGAGGATCTGAGGGGGTTTGAGGAGGATCTGAGGGGGGTTGAGGAGGAACCGAGGGGTTTGAGGAGGATCTGAGGAGGTTTGAGGAGGATCTGAGGTGGTTTGAGGAGGAACCGAGGGGTTTGAGGAGGATCTGAGGGGTTTGAGGAGGATCTGAGGGGTTTGAGGAGGATCTGAGGGGGTTTGAGGAGGAACCAAGGGGTTTGAGGAGGAACCAAGGGGTTTGAGGAGGATCTGAGGGGGTTTGAGGAGGAACCAAGGGGTTTGAGGAGGATCTGAGGGGGTTTGAGGAGGATCTGAGGGGGTTTGAGGAGCAACCAAGGTTCCTTGAGGTGGAATCAAGGTGGTTTGAGGAGGAACCGAGGGGGGTTGAGGAGGATCTGAGGGGGTTTGAGGAGGAACCGAGGGGTTTGAGGAGGATCTGAGGGGGTTTGAGGAGGATCTGAGGGGGTTTGAGGAGGATTTGAGGTGGTTTGAGGAGGAACTGAGGGGGTTTGAGGAGGAACTGAGGTGGTTTGAGGAGGAACCGAGGAGTTTGAGGAGGAACTGAGGTGCTTTAAGAGAAACCGAGGTGGTTTGAGGAGGAACTGAGGTTCCTTGAGGAGGAACCAAGGGGTTTGAGGAGGAACTGAGGTGGTTTGAGGAGGAATCAGGGTGGTTTGAGGAGGAACCAAGGTTCCTTGAGGAGGAATCAAGGGGTTTGAGGAGGAACCAAGGAGTTTGAGGAGGAAATGAGGAGTTTGAGGAGGATCTGAGGAGTTTGAGGAGGAAATGAGGAGTTTGAGGAGGAAATGAGGAGTTTGAGGAGGATCTGAGGAGTTTGAGGAGCAACCAAGGTGATTTGAGGAGGAACCGAGGAGTTTGAGGAGGAACTGAGGAGTTTGAGGAGGAATCAGGGTGGTTTGAGGAGGAACCAAGGTTCCTTGAGGAGGAATCAAGGGGTTTGAGGAGGAACCAAGGAGTTTGAGGAGGAAATGAGGAGTTTGAGGAGGAAATGAGGTGGTTTGAGGAGGAACTGAGGGGGTTTGAGGAGGATCTGAGGGGGTTTGAGGAGGAACCGAGGAGTTTGAGGAGGAACCAAGGGGGTTTGAGGAGGAACTGAGGGGGTTTGAGGAGGATCTGAGGGGGTTTGAGGAGGATCTGAGGGGGGTTGAGGAGGAACTGAGGGGGTTTGAGGAGGAACCAAGGGGGTTTGAGGAGGATCTGAGGTGGTTTGAGGAGGAACTGAGGGGGTTTGAGGAGGATCTGAGGAGTTTGAGGAGGAACTGAGGGGTTTGAGGAGGATCTGAGGTGATTTGAGGAGCAACCAAGGTTCCTTGAGGTAGAATCAAGGTGGTTTGAGGAGGAACCGAGGGGGTTTGAGGAGGATCTGAGGGGGTTTGAGGAGGAAATGAGGAGTTTGAGGAGGAACTGAGGAGTTTGAGGAGGAAATGAGGAGTTTGAGGAGGAATCAGGGTGGTTTGAGGAGGAACCAAGGTTCCTTGAGGAGGAATCAAGGAGTTTGAGGAGGAAATGAGGAGTTTGAGGAGGAAATGAGGTGGTTTGAGGAGGATCTGAGGGGGTTTGAGGAGGATCTGAGGGGGTTTGAGGAGGAACCAAGGGGTTTGAGGAGGATCTGAGGGGGTTTGAGGAGGAACCAAGGGGTTTGAGGAGGAACCGAGGGGGTTTGAGGAGGTTTGAGGAGGAACTGAGGGGTTTGAGGAGGATCTGAGGGGGGTTGAGGAGGAACCAAGGGGTTTGAGGAGGATCTGAGGGGTTTGAGGAGGATCTGAGGGGGTTTGAGGAGGATCTGAGGGGTTTGAGGAGGATCTGAGGGGGGTTGAGGAGGAACCAAGGGGGTTTGAGGAGGATCTGAGGTGGTTTGAGGAGGAACTGAGGGGGTTTGAGGAGGTTTGAGGAGGAACTGAGGGGTTTGAGGAGGATCTGAGGGGGGTTGAGGAGGAACCGAGGGGTTTGAGGAGGATCTGAGGGGGTTTGAGGAGGATCTGAGGGGGGTTGAGGAGGAACCGAGGGGTTTGAGGAGGATCTGAGGAGGTTTGAGGAGGATCTGAGGGGGTTTGAGGAGGAACCAAGGGGTTTGAGGAGGAACCAAGGGGTTTGAGGAGGATCTGAGGGGGTTTGAGGAGGAACCAAGGGGTTTGAGGAGGATCTGAGGGGGTTTGAGGAGGATCTGAGGGGGTTTGAGGAGCAACCAAGGTTCCTTGAGGTGGAATCAAGGTGGTTTGAGGAGGAACCGAGGGGGGTTGAGGAGGATCTGAGGGGGTTTGAGGAGGAACCGAGGGGTTTGAGGAGGATCTGAGGGGGTTTGAGGAGGATCTGAGGGGGTTTGAGGAGGATTTGAGGTGGTTTGAGGAGGAACTGAGGGGGTTTGAGGAGGAACTGAGGTGGTTTGAGGAGGAACCGAGGAGTTTGAGGAGGAACTGAGGTGCTTTAAGAGAAACCGAGGTGGTTTGAGGAGGAACTGAGGTTCCTTGAGGAGGAACCAAGGGGTTTGAGGAGGAACTGAGGTGGTTTGAGGAGGAATCAGGGTGGTTTGAGGAGGAACCAAGGTTCCTTGAGGAGGAATCAAGGGGTTTGAGGAGGAACCAAGGAGTTTGAGGAGGAAATGAGGAGTTTGAGGAGGATCTGAGGAGTTTGAGGAGGAAATGAGGAGTTTGAGGAGGAAATGAGGAGTTTGAGGAGGATCTGAGGAGTTTGAGGAGCAACCAAGGTGATTTGAGGAGGAACCGAGGAGTTTGAGGAGGAACTGAGGAGTTTGAGGAGGAATCAGGGTGGTTTGAGGAGGAACCAAGGTTCCTTGAGGAGGAATCAAGGGGTTTGAGGAGGAACCAAGGAGTTTGAGGAGGAAATGAGGAGTTTGAGGAGGAAATGAGGTGGTTTGAGGAGGAACTGAGGGGGTTTGAGGAGGATCTGAGGGGGTTTGAGGAGGAACCGAGGAGTTTGAGGAGGATCTGAGGGGGTTTGAGGAGGAACCAGGGGGTTTGAGGAGGAACCGAGGGGGTTTGAGGAGGAACCAAGGGGGTTTGAGGAGGAACTGAGGGGGTTTGAGGAGGATCTGAGGGGGTTTGAGGAGGATCTGAGGGGGGTTGAGGAGGAACTGAGGGGGTTTGAGGAGGAACCAAGGGGGTTTGAGGAGGATCTGAGGTGGTTTGAGGAGGAACTGAGGGGGTTTGAGGAGGATCTGAGGAGTTTGAGGAGGAACTGAGGGGTTTGAGGAGGATCTGAGGTGATTTGAGGAGCAACCAAGGTTCCTTGAGGTAGAATCAAGGTGGTTTGAGGAGGAACCGAGGGGGTTTGAGGAGGATCTGAGGGGGTTTGAGGAGGAAATGAGGAGTTTGAGGAGGAACTGAGGAGTTTGAGGAGCAATCAGGGTGGTTTGAGGAGGAACCAAGGTTCCTTGAGGAGGAATCAAGGGGTTTGAGGAGGAACCGAGGAGTTTGAGGAGGAAATGAGGAGTTTGAGGAGGAAATGAGGTGATTTGAGGAGGAAATGAGGAGTTTGAGGAGGATCTGAGGGGGTTTGAGGAGGATCTGAGGAGTTTGAGGAGGTACTGAGGGGGTGGGGGAGGATCCGAGGGGGTTTGAGGAGGTTTGAGGAGGAACCGAGGGGTTTGAGGAGGATCTGAGGGGGTTTGAGGAGGATCTGAGGGGGTTTGAGGAGGAACTGAGGTTCCTTGAGGAGGAACCAAGGGGTTTGAGGAGGAACCGAGGAGTTTGAGGAGGAACTGAGGAGTTTGAGGAGGAATCAGGGTGGTTTGAGGAGGAACCAAGGTTCCTTGAGGAGGAATCAAGGGGTTTGAGGAGGAACCAAGGAGTTTGAGGAGGAAATGAGGAGTTTGAGGAGGAAATGAGGTGGTTTGAGGAGGATCTGAGGGGGTTTGAGGAGGATCTGAGGGGGTTTGAGGGGCAACCAAAGGGGTTGAGGAGGATCTGAGGGGGTTTGAGGAGGATCTGAGGGGGTTTGAGGAGGAACCGAGGGGTTTGAGGAGGATCTGAGGGGGTTTGAGGAGGAACTGAGGGGGTTTGAGGAGAAACCGAGGAGTTTGAGGAGGATCTGAGGGGGTTTGAGGAGGAACCGAGGGGGTTTGAGGAGGAACCAAGGGGGTTTGAGGAGGATCTGAGGTGGTTTGAGGAGGAACCAAGGTTCCTTGAGGAGGAACCAAGGGGTTTGAGGAGGAACCGAGGAGTTTGAGGAGGATCTGAGGGGGTTTGAGGAGGATCTGAGGGGGTTTGAGGAGGAACCAGGGGGTTTGAGGAGGAACTGAGGTGGTTTGAGGAGGAATCAACGGGTTTGAGGAGGAACTGAGGAGTTTGAGGAGGAATCAGGGTGGTTTGAGGAGGAACTGAGGTTCCTTGAGGAGGAACCAAGGGGTTTGAGGAGGATCTGAGGTGGTTTGAGGAGGAACCGAGGGGGTTTGAGGAGGATCTGAGGAGTTTGAGGAGGAACTGAGGTGGTTTGAGGAGGAACCAAGGTTCCTTGAGGAGGAACCAAGGGGTTTGAGGAGGAACCGAGGAGTTTGAGGTGCCCCGAGGTGCCCTCAGGAGGTCCCCAGGTGCCCTCAGGATGTCCCCAGGTGCCCCCAGGCGCCGCGCGGCGCCGTCCCCGAGCGGGCGCTCACTTGAGGGGTTTCTCCAGGGTGCAGAAGGCGGTGAAGGCCTGGAGCTGCTGCTGGACCCCGCCCAGGGAGTTGGCGAACCTCTGGCTGCTGATGACGGCGATGGTGTGGTGGATCCAGGCCAGGAGCTCGGCCGCCTGCGCCTCGTAGCGCCCCACGATGGCCTCCACCTCCATGGCCTGGTCCAGGACCTGCTGGGACACCCGGACGGCTCAGGGCGGCGTCCCCAGAGCCCACCCCGGGGCAACCGAGGGGGTTGAGGGGCAACAAAGGGGTCTGAGGGGCAACCAAGGGGTTTGAGGAGCAACCAAGGGGGTTTGAGGGGCAACCAAGGGGGTTGAGGAGGATCTGAGGGGGGTTGAGGGGCAACAAAGGGGTCTGAGGGGCAACCAAGGGGGTTGAGGGGCAACCAAGGGGGTTTGAGGGGCAACCAAGGGGGTTGAGGAGCAACCAAGGGGTTTGAGGAGGATCTGAGGGGGTTTGAGGGGCAACCAAGGGGTTTGAGGGGCAACCAAGGGGTCTGAGGGGCAACCAAGGGGTTTGAGGAGGATCTGAGGGGGTTTGAGAGGCAACCAAGGGGGTTGAGGGGCAACTGAGGGGTTTGATGGGCAACCAAGAGGTTTGAGGAGCAACCAAGGGGTTTGAGGAGGATCTGAGGGGGGTTGAGGGGCAACAAAGGGGTCTGAGGGGTAACCAAGGGGTTTGAGGAGGATCTGAGGGGGTTTGAGGGGCAACCAAGGGGGTTGAGGGGCAACCAAGGGGGTTGAGGGGCAACCAAGGGGGTTGAGGAAGATCTGAGGGGTCTGAGGGGCAACAAAGGGGTTTTTGGGGCAACTGAGGGGTCTGAGGGGCAACCAAGGGGGTTGAGGAGGATCTGAGGGGTTTGAGGGGCAACCAAGGGGGTTGAGGAGAAACCAAGGTCACCTGAGGGGCAACCAAGAGCGTTTGAGGGGCAACCAAGGGGTCTGAGAAGCAACCAAGGGGGTTGAGGGGCAACCAAGTAGTTTGAGGAGGATCTGAGGTGGTTTGGGGGGCAACCAAGGTGGTTTGAGGGACAACCAAGGGCTTTGAGGGGCAACCAAAGGGGTTGAGGAGGATCTGAGAGGGTTTGAGGAGGATCTGAGGGGGTTTGAGGAGGATCTGAGAGGGTTTGAGGAGGATCTGAGGGGGTTTGAGGAGGATCTGAGGGGGTTTGAGGAGGATCTGAGGGGGTTTGAGGGGCAACCAAAGGGTTTGAGGAACCCCATGGAGAAAGGGTTGGAGACCCCTGGCGAGAGGGGTGGGAGAAGCCTTGGAGAAGGGGTTGGACATCCCCTGGGCCAAGCCCACCTTCCCAATCCTCTTGCCCTCCACGGCCAAGGCCTTCATCTTGGAGAAGTAGTGGTAGAAGGACACGACGTAGGTGATGATGGACTTCTCGTCGGGCTCTTCCATGTTGACATCTGGTGGGTGGAGAAGACTTGGTCCCTTGAGGTCCCTGGAGGTCCCCAGGGACCCCCCCTGGGCCAGCAGAGCCCTTGACCGTGAAGCCCTTGAGGTGGTGGAAGGGGTGGGAGGTGGGGGGGGGGGATGTCCCACCCCGTGTGGAGAGGGGGGACCTGGGGTTGGGGGAGAAGGTGGAGAGGACCCAGCTTGACCCAAGCTGGTGGGAGATGGGGCCTGGGGGGTGGTGGTGAAGATGGGGAGGTCCCATCACCCCCCAACCCCATGGTAGATGAGCTCTGGGTGATGGTGACGAAGATGGGGAGGTCCCATCACCCCCCAACCCCATTGTAGATGGGACCTGGGCGGTGATGATGGTGATGGAGACCCCATCTCCTCCCAACCCCATGGTAGATGGAACCATGGTGGTGATGGAGCTCCCATCACCTCCCAACCCCATGGTAGATGAGCTCTGGGTGATGGTGATGAAGATGGGGAGGTCCCATCTCCTCCCAACCCCATGGTAGATGGAACCACGGTGGTGGTGGAGCTCCCATCTCATCCCAACCCCTTGGTAGATGAGCTCTGGGTGGTGATGATGAAGATGAGGAGCTCCCATCAAGTCCTAAACCCATGGTAGATGTGACCTGGATGGTGATGATGCTGATGGAGCTCCCAACTCCTCCCAACTCCATGGTAGATGGAACCATGGTGGTGATGATGAAGATGAGGAGCTCCCACCTCCTCCCAACCCCACGGTAGACAGAACCACGACGGTGACGATGCTGATGGAGGTCCCACCTCCTCCCAACCCCATGGTAGATGGAACCACGGAGGTGGTGGAGCTCCCATCTCATCCCAACCCCATGGTAGGTGGGACCTGGATGGTGATGATGGTGATGGAGGTCCCACCTCCTCCCAAACCCATGGTAGATGAGCTCTGGGTGGTGATGATGAAGATTGGGAGGTCCCATCATCTCCCAATGCCATGGTAGATGGAACCATGGTGGTGATGGAGCTCCCATCTCATCCCAACCCCATGGTAGATGAGCTCTGGGTGGTCATGATGAAGATGGGGAGGTCCCATCACCCCCCAACCACTTGGTAGGTGGGACCTGGATGGTGATGATGGTGATGGAGACCCCATCTCGTCCCAACCCCATGGTAGATGGAACCACGATGGTGATGATGCTGATGGAGGTCCCACCTCCTCCCAACCCCATGGTAGATGAGCTCTGGGTGATGGTGATGAAGATGGGGAGGTCCCATCATCTCCCAACCCCATTGTAGATGGGACCACGATGCTGATGGAGGTCCCACCACCTCCCAACCCCTTGGTAGATGAGCTCTGGGTGATGATGATGAAGATGGGGAGGTCCCATCAAGTCCTAAACCCATGGTAGATGTGACCTGGATGGTTGGAGGTGCTGATGGAGCTCCCACCTCCCCCCAACCCCATGGTAGATGGAACCATGGTGGTGATGATGAAGATGAGGAGCTCCCACCACCCCCCAACCCCACGGTAGACGGAACCACGACGGTGACGATGCCGATGGAGGTCCCACCTCCTCCCATCCCCGTGGCCTCTGGGCTCTTCCCCCCCCTCTGTGTCCCCCCCCCCCCCCACCCACCCTCGGGGTCCAGGAGGCGGCTGAGGCCCAGGTGCTGCTCGGCGGCGCCGAAGGCCTGCTGGAGGTTGTAGGTGGCGTTGGACTTGGTCAACTTCTGGAAGTCGATGAGATCCGGTCTGGAAAAAAGGGGGCGGAGCCTCCTCCAGCATCCGGGGTGGGGGGGGGTGGGGTGGGGGGTGGGACCTCCCCAAGGGAGGAGGAGGAGAGGTCCCCCGGGGTCTCCTCCCCTCGGAGCCCACCTGTGCCTGTGGATGAGGGCGTTGAAGGCCAACCCATCCCTCCAGCTGGTGGTGAAGTTCTGGATGTTGACCTCGGGGTAGCTGTGGGGGGGGGGGAGGTCAAGGGGAGGTCAAGGGAGAGGTCAGGGGGGAGGTCAGGGGGGAGGTCAGGGGGGAGAGGTCACAGGGAGGTCAATGGGGAGGTCAATGGGGAGAGGTCAAGGGGGAGGTCATGGGGGGAGGTCAAGGGGGAGAAGTCAAGGGGGAGGTCATGGGGAGGTCAAGGAGGGTCAAGGGGGAGGTCAAGGGGGGAGGTCAAGGTGGAGAGGTCATGGGGGAGAGGTCAAGGGTTGGAGGTCATGGGGGTGGAGGTCATGGGGGAGAGGTCAAGGGGAGGTCAAGGGGGAGGTCAAGGGGGAGGTCATGGGGGGAGGTCATGGGGGAGATCAAGGGGGTGGAGGTCAAGGGGAGAGGTCATGTGGGAGGTCAAGGGGTGGAGGTCAAGGAGGAGGTCATGGGGAGGTCATGGGGAGGTCAGGGGGGAGGTCATGGGGGTGGTCAAGGGGAGGCCAAGGGGGAGGTCAAGGGGGGAGGTCAAGGTGGAGAGGTCATGGGGGAGAGGTCAAGGGTTGGAGGTCATGGGGGTGGAGGTCATGGGGAAGGTCAAGGGGGAGGTCATGGGGGGAGGTCAAGGGGGAGAGGTCAAGGGGGAGGTCATGGGGAGGTCAAGGGGGAGAGGTCATGGAGGAGGTCAAGGGTTGGAGGTCATGGGGGTGGAGGTCATGGGGGAGAGGTCAAGGGGAGGTCAAGGGGGAGGTCAAGGGGGAGGTCATGGGGGGAGGTCATGGGGGGAGGTCATGGGGGAGATCAAGGGGGTGGAGGTCAAGGGGAGAGGTCATGGGGGAGGTCAAGGGGGGAGGTCAAGAGGTTGGAGGTCAAGGGGGAGGTCATGGGGGAGGTCATGGGGGGAGGTCAGGGGGGAGAGGTCATGGGGAGGTCAATGGGGAGAGGTCATGGAGGAGGTCAAGGGTTGGAGGTCAAGGGGGAGGTCAGGGGGGTGGAGGTCATGGGGAGGTCAATGGGGGTGGAGGTCAAGGGGAGAGGTCATGGGGGAGAGGTCATGGGGAGGAGGTCAAGGGGGAGGTCATGGGGAAGGTCAAGGGGAGGTCAATGGGGTCAAGGGCGAGGTCAAGGGGGGAGGACAAGGGGGAGAGGTCATAGGGGAGCTCAAGGGGAGAGGTCAAGGGGTGGAGGTCAAGGGGAGGAGGTCAAGGGGGTGGAGGTCAAGGGGAGGTCAGGGGGGTGGAGGTCAATGGGGAGAGGTCATGGAGGAGGTCAAGGGTTGGAGGTCAAGGGGAGAGGTCAAGGGGGAGGTCATGGGGGGAGGTCAAGAGGTTGGAGGTCAAGGGGGAGGTCATGGGGGAGGTCAAGGGGGAGTTCATGGGGGTGGTCAAGGGGAGGCCAAGGGTTGGAGGTCAAGGGGAGAGGTCAAGGGGGGAGAGGTCATGGGGAGGTCAATGGGGTGGAGGTCAAGTGGGGAGGTCATGGGGAGGTCAAGGGGGAGGTCAGGGGGGAGGTCAGGGGGGAGAGGTCATGGGGAGGTCAATGGGGAGGTCAATGGGGAGAGGTCATGGGGGAGAGGTCATGGAGAAGAGGTCAAGGGTTGGAGGTCATGGGGGTGGAGGTCATGGGGGAGAGGTCAAGGGGAGGTCAAGGGGGAGGTCAAGGGGGAGGTCATGGGGGGAGGTAATGGGGGAGATCAAGGGGGTGGAGGTCAAGGGGAGAGGTCATGGGGGAGGTCAAGGGGGGAGGTCAAGAGGTTGGAGGTCAAGGGGGAGGTCATGGGGGAGGTCAAGGGGGAGGTCATGGGGGAGGTCATGGGGGGAGGTCAGGGGGGAGAGGTCATGGGGAGGTCAATGGGGAGAGGTCATGGAGGAGGTCAAGGGTTGGAGGTCAAGGGGGAGGTCAGGGGGGTGGAGGTCATGGGGAGGTCAATGGGGGTGGAGGTCAAGGGGAGAGGTCAAGGGGGAGGTCATGGGGAGGTCAAGGAGGAGGTCAAGGGTTGGAGGTCAAGGGGAGAGGTCAAGGGGGGAGAGGTCATGGGGAGGTCAATGGGGTGGAGGTCAAGTGGGGAGGTCATGGGGAGGTCAAGGGGGAGGTCAGGGGGGAGGTCAGGGGGGAGAGGTCATGGGGAGGTCAACGGGGAGGTCAATGGGGAGAGGTCATGGAGGAGAGGTCATGGAGAAGAGGTCAAGGGTTGGAGGTCATGGGGGTGGAGGTCATGGGGGAGAGGTCAAGGGGAGGTCAAGGGGGAGGTCAAGGGGGAGGTCATGGGGGGAGGTAATGGGGGAGATCAAGGGGGTGGAGGTCAAGGGGAGAGGTCATGGGGGAGGTCAAGGGGGGAGGTCAAGAGGTTGGAGGTCAAGGGGGAGGTCATGGGGGAGGTCAAGGGGGAGGTCATGGGGGAGGTCATGGGGGAGAGGTCATGGGGAGGTCAATGGGGAGAGGTCATGGAGGAGGTCAAGGGTTGGAGGTCAAGGGGGAGGTCAGGGGGGTGGAGGTCATGGGGAGGTCAATGGGGGTGGAGGTCAAGGGGAGAGGTCAAGGGGGAGGTCATGGAGGAGGTCAAGGGTTGGAGGTCAAGGGGAGAGGTCAAGGGGAGGAGGTCAAGGGGGAGGTCATGGGGAAGAGGTCATGGGGAGGAGGTCAAGGGGGAGAGGTCAAGGGGGGAGGTCAAGGGGAGGAGGTCAAGGGGGAGGTCATGGGGAAGAGGTCATGGGGAGGAGGTCAAGGGGGAGAGGTCAAGGGGGTGGAGGTCATGGGGAGGTCAAGGGGGGTCAAGGGGGAGGTCAAGGGGAGGAGGTCAAGGGGAGAGGTCAAGGGGGAGGTCCTGGGGGAGGTCATGGGGGGAGGTCAAGGGGGTGGAGGTCAAGGGGAGAGGTCATGGGGGAGAGGTCATGGGGAGGAGGTCAAGGGGGAGGTCGTGGGGAAGGTCAAGGGGAGGTCAATGGGGTCAAGGGCGAGGTAAAGGGGGGAGGACAAGGGGGAGAGGTCATGGGGGAGGTCAAGGGGAGGTCATGGGGAGGTCAAGGGGAGAGGTCAAGGGGAGAGGTCAAGGGGTGGAGGTCAAGGGGTTGGAGGTCAAGGGGAGGTCAGGGGGGAGGTCAGGGGGGAGGTCAGGGGGGAGAGGTCATGGGGAGGTCAAGGGGAGAGGTCATGGGGGACAGGTCATGGAGGAGGTCAAGGGTTGGAGGTCAAGGGGAGAGGTCATGGGGGAGGTCATGGGGGGAGGTCAAGGGGAGAGGTCATGGAGGAGGTCAAGGGTTGGAGGTCAAGGGGGAGGTCAGGGGGGTGAAGGTCATGGGGAGGTCAATGGGGTGGAGGTCAAGGGGGAGAGGTCAAGGGGGTGGAGGTCAAGGGGAGGTCAGGGGGGTGGAGGTCAAGGGGGAGAGGTCATGAGGAGGTCAATGGGGAGAGGTCATGGAGGAGGTCAAGGGTTGGAGGTCAAGGGGAGAGGTCAAGGGGGGAGGTCAAGGGGGGTCAAGGGGGAGGTCAAGGGGAGAGGTCAAGGGGGAGAGGTCAAGGGGGAGAGGTCATGGGGAGGTCAATGGGGAGAGGTCATGGAGGAGGTCAAGGGTTGGAGGTCAAGGGGGAGGTCAGGGGGGAGAGGTCATGGGGAGGTCAATGGGGTGGAGGTCAAGTGGGGAGGTCATGGGGAGGTCAAGGGGAGGTCAAGGGTTGGAGGTCAAGGGGAGAGGTCAAGGGGGTGGAGGTCAAGGGGGAGGTCATGGGGAGGTCAAGGGGGGAGGTCAAGGGGGAGGTCAAGGGGGAGGTTATGGGGGGAGGTCATGGGGGAGGTCATGGGGGAGGTCAAGGGGATGGAGGTCAAGGGGGAGAGGTCATAGAGGAGAGGTCATAGAGGAGGTCAAGTGTTGGAGGTCAAGGGGAGAGGTCAAGGGGGGAGGTCATGGGGAAGGTCAAGGGGGAGGTCATGGGGGGAGGTCATGGGGAGGTCATGGGGAGGTCAAGGGGGAGGTAATGGGGGAGAGGTCAAGGGGGAGGTCAAGGGGAGGTCAAGGGGGAGAGGTCAAGGGGAGAGGTCATGGAGGAGGTCAAGGGTTGGAGGTCAAGGGGAGAGGTCAAGGGGGTGGAGGTCAAGGGGGGAGGTCAAGGGTTGGAGGTCAAGGGGGGAGGACAAGGGGTGGAGATCAAGGGGGAGGTCATGGGGGGAGGTCATGGGGGTGGAGGTCAAGGGGGAGGTCAAGGGGAGGAGGTCAGGGGGGGACCTGGGGGTCTCCTGGGGTCCCCTCACCCCGCCGTCTTCATCTGGCACCACAGCAGGAGCGCGTCCTTGGCCGAGCGCGTCTCCCGGTTGTCCTCGGTCTTGATTTTGATCACCTGGATCTGGGAGGGGACCGAGAGGAGCCCTGAGGTCCTGGGGTGGGGCCACCACCGGCCCCGGGGCCACCAACATCAGCCTTGGGGCCACCAGCATCATCCCTGGGGCCACCACCGGCCTTGGGGCCACCAACATCAGCCCTGGGGCCACCAACATCAGCCCTGGGGCCACCAACATCAGCCCTGGGTTGGGGTCACCACCAGCCTTTGGTCATCATCAGCCTTGGGGCCACAAACATCAGCCTTGGGACCACCATGTGCCTTGGGGCCACCATGAGCCTTGGGGCCACCAACATCACCCTTGGGGCCACCACCACCAGCCCTGGGTTGGGGCCACCACCAGCCTTGGGTCATCATCAGCCTTGGGGCCACAAACATCAGCCTTGAGGCCACCAACATCATCCTTGGGGCCACCACCACCAGCCCTGGGTCATCATCATCCTTGGGACCACCAACATCAGCCTTGGGGCCACCAACATCAGCCTTGGGACGACCAACATCATCCTTGGGGCCACCAACATCAGTCTTGGGACCACCAACATCAACCCTGGGTTGGGGCCACCACCAGCCTTGGGTCATCATCAGCCTTGGGGCCACCAACATCATCCTTGGGGCCACCAACATCATCCTTGGTGCCACCACCAGCCTTGGGGCCACCAACATCATCCTTGGGGCCACCAACCTCAACCCTGGGTTGGGGCCACCACCAGCCTTGGGTCATCATCAGCCTTGGGACCACCAACATCATCCTTGGTGCCACCACCAGCCTTGGGGCCACTAACATCATCCTTGGTGCCACCACCAGCCTTGGGGCCACCAACATCAGCCTTGGGACCACCAACATCAACCCTGGGTTGGGGCCACCACCAGCCTTGGGTCATCATCATCCTTGGGGCCACCACCATCATCCTTGGGACCACCAGCATCATCCTTGGGCCACCAACCTCAACCCTGGGTTGGGACCACCACCAGCCTTGGGTCATCATCAGCCTTGGGACCACCAACGTCACCCTTGGGGCCACCATTGGTCTTGAGGTGGGGCCACCACCACCAGCCCTGGGTTGGGGCCACCATGAGCCTTGGGGCCACCACCATCAACCCTGGGTTGGGGTCACCACCAGCCTTGGGTCATCATCAGCCTTGGGGCCACAAACATCAGCCTTGGGACCACCATGTGCCTTGGGGCCACCATGAGCCTTGGGGCCACCAACATCACCCTTGGGGCCACCACCAGCCTTGGGGCCACCACCACCAGCCCTGGGTTGGGGCCACCACCAGCCTTGGGTCATCATCAGCCTTGGGGCCACAAACATCAGCCTTGAGGCCACCAACATCATCCTTGGGGCCACCACCACCAGCCTTGGGGCCACCACCATCATCCTTGGGGCCACCAACATCAGTCTTGGGGCCACCAACATCATCCTTGGGGCCACCAACCTCAACCCTGGGTTGGGGCCACCACCAGCCTTGGGTCATCATCAGCCTTGGGACCACCAACATCATCCTTGGTGCCACCACCAGCCTTGGGGCCACCAACATCAACCCTGGGTTGGGGCCACCACCAGCCTTGGGTCATCATCATCCTTGGGGCCACCACCATCATCCTTGGGGCCACCGACATCATCCTTGGGACCACCAGCATCATCCTTGGGGCCACCACCAGCCTTGGGTTGGGGCCACCACCAGCCTTTGGTCATCATCAGCCCTGGGGCCACCAACATCAGCCTTGGGACCACCATGTGCCTTGGGGCCACCATGAGCCTTGAGGACCACCAACATCATCCTTGGTGCCACCACCAGCCTTGGGGCCACCAACATCAGCCCTGGGGCCACCAACATCAGCCTTGGTGCCACCACCACCAGCCTTGGGGCCACCAACATCATCCTTGGGGCCACCAACATCAGCCCTGGGGCCACCAGCATCATCCCTGGGGCCACCACCAGCCTTGGGTTGGGGCCACCACCAGCCTTTGGTCATCATCAGCCCTGGGGCCACCAACATCAGCCTTGGGACCACCATGAGCCTTGGGGCCACCAACATCATCCTTGGTGCCACCACCAGCCTTGGGGCCACCAACATCAGCCTTGGGGCCACCAACATCATCCTTGAGGCCACCAACACCATCCTTGGTGCCACCACCAGCTTTGGGGCCACCAACATCACCCTTGGGGCCACCACCAGCCTTGGGGCCACCAACATCAGTCTTGGGGCCACCAACCTCAACCCTGGGTTGGGACCACCACCAGCCTTGGGTCATCATCATCCTTGGGGCCACCAACACCATCCTTGGTGCCACCACCAGCCTTGGGGCCACCAACATCAACCCTGGGTTGGGGCCACCACCAGCCTTGGGTCATCATCATCCTTGGGGCCACCAACACCATCCTTGGGGCCACCAACATCAGCCTTGGGGCCACCAGCATCATCCCTGGGGCCACCACCAGCCTTGGGTTGGGGCCACCACCAGCCTTTGGTCATCATCAGCCCTGGGGCCACCAACACCATCCTTGGGGCCACCACCAGCCTTGGGGCCACCAACATCACCCTTGGGGCCACCAACATCACCCTTGGGGCCACCAGCATCATCCCTGGGGCCACCACCAGCCTTTGGTCATCATCAGCCCTGGGGCCACCAACATCAGCCTTGGGACCACCATGTGCCTTGGGGCCACCATGAGCCTTGGGGCCACCAACATCATCCTTGGTGCCACCACCAGCCTTGGGGCCACCAACATCAGCCTTGAGGCCACCAACACCATCCTTGGTGCCACCACCAGCCTTGGGGCCACCAACATCAGTCTTGGGACCACCAGCATCATCCTTGGGGCCACCACCAGCCTTGGGGCCACCAACATCATCCTTGGGACCACCAACCTCAACCCTGGGTTGGGGCCACCACCAGCCTTGGGTCATCATCAGCCTTGGGACCACCAACATCAGCCTTGGGACCACCAACATCAACCTTGGGACCATCAACATCATCCTTGGGGCCACCAACCTCAACCCTGGGTTGAGGCCACCACCATCCTTGGGTCATCATCATCCTTGGGGCCACCACCACCATCCCTGGGGCCACCACCACCACCATCTCCAGGCCCACCCCAGCCCAGGCCCACCTGGAAGCGGAGGATGATGGTCCAGATGAGGCCCAGGGTGAGGCGGTGGTTGCCGTCCACGATGTCGTGGGAGCCGACGTTCTCCAGGTGGACCCTCTGCTCCTTGAGGAACTGCAGGGCCTTGTCCACGTTCTCCAAGGAGTGGATCCTCATCCGGCCCCGCGTGGGCCGGGGCTGCGGGGAGAGGCCTCCTCGTCACCTCCTCCCACCCCACCACCACCCTGGGGACAACCCCAGAGGAGGACCCAGCACCCACCCACCCACCCACCCAGGGGGGAGATGGGGGTGGTGGTGGGGACGTGGAGATGGGACCTGGGGGGGTGGTGATGGAGGTGTTGGGATGTGGATGGTGGTGGTGGGGACGTGGAGATGGGATCTTGATGGTGGTGATGGGGAGGTCCCAGTTCATCTCAAACTGGTGGTGGATGGGACCTTGGGTGGTGGTGATGGAGGTGTTGGGATATGGATGGTGGTGATGGGGACGTGGAGATGGGATCTTGATGGTGGTGGTGGAGATGTTGGACCTGGGTGGTGGTGATGGGACCTGGGTGGTGGTGATGGAGATGTTGGAACTGGGTGATGGTGGTGGAGATGTTGGGATATGGATGGTGGTGATGGGGAGGTCCCAGTTCATCCAAACTGGTGGCAGATGGGACCTGGACCTGGATGGTGGTGATGGAGATGTTGGACCATGGGTGGTGGTGATGGAGATGTTGGGATGTGGATGGTGCTGGTGGTGGTGGGGACGTGGAGATGGGATCTTGATGGTGGTGATGGAGATGTTGGACCTGGGTGGTGGTGATGGGGAGGTCCCAGTTGATCCCAAACTGGTGGCAGATGGGACCTGGGGGATGGTGGTGATGGAGATGTTGGGATGTGGATGGTGGTGGAGATGTTGGACCTGGGTGTTGGTGATGGAGATGTTGGACCTGGATGGTGATGATGGGACCTGGGTGGTGGTGATGGGGAGGTCCCAGTTGATCCCAAACTGGTGGCAGATGGGACCTGGACCTGGATGGTGGTGATGGAGATGTTGGACCATGGGTGGTGGTGATGGAGATGTTGGGATGTGGATGGTGCTGGTGGTGGTGGGGACGTGGAGATGGGATCTTGATGGTGGTGATGGGGAGGTCCCAGTTCATCCCAAACTGGTGGCAGATGGGACCTGGACCTGGATGGTGGTGATGGAGATGTTGGACCTGGATGGTGATGGAGATGTTGGACCTGGGTGTTGGTGATGGAGATGTTGGACCTGGATGGTGGTGATGGAGATGTTGGACCTGGATGGTGATGATGGAGATGTTGGACCTGGGTGTTGGTGGTGAGGACGTGGAGATGGGCCCACGGGTGGTGGTGGAGGTGGAGGTGGTGGTGGGAGGTCCCGGCTCTCACCAGTTGCTCCCCGGAGAGGACCTCGAGCAGGCGGGTGAGGACGAAGCCATCGCGGAGGTCCGAGTAGAGGTCCCCGATGCGGCAGGAGACGCGGGAGAGGTGGGAGTTGACCCACTTGGTGAAGGTCTTCTTCTGCACCGCGTCCCTCTCGTCTGCACCGACAGGAGGGGGCTCAGCCGGGGGCTCCAGGTGGGGGTGGGACCTGGGGTCCAGGTGGGGTTGGGGTGGTGGGACCTGGGGTCCAGGTGGGGTTGGGTTGGTGGGACACTGGGATCCAGGTGGGGTTCTGAGGTGGTGGGACCTGGCACCCAGGTGATTCTGGGGTGGTGGGACTTGGGGTCCAGGTGGTGGTGGGACCTGGGGTCCAGGTGGTCCCAGGGTGGTGGGACCTGGGGTCCAGGTGGGGTTGGGGTGGTGGGACCTGGGGTCCAGGTGGTCCCAAGGTGGTGGGACCCTGGTGTCCAGATGATTCTGGGGTGGTGGGACTTGGTGCCCAGGTGATGGTGGGACCCTGAGGTCCAGGTGGTCCTGGGGGGTGGGACCCTGGTGTCCAGGTGATTCTGGGGTGGTGGGACCTGGTGCCCAGGTGGTGGTGGGACCCTGAGGTCCAGGTGGAGTTCTGAGGTGGTGGGACCTGGTGTCCAGGTGACTCTGGGGGTGGTGGGACCCTGGGGTCCAGGTGGTCCTGGGGGGTGGGACCATGGGGTCCAGCTGGGGTTGGGGTGGTGGGACCTGGTGCTCAGGTGGTGGTGGGACCTTGGGGTCCAGGTGGGGTTCTGAGGTGGTGGAACCTGGCACCCAGGTGATTCTGGGGTGGTGGGACTTGGGGTCCAGGTGGGGGTGGGACCTGGGGTCCAGGTGGGGTTGGGGTGGTGGGACCTGGGGTCCAGGTGGTGGTGGGACCCTGGGGTCCAGGTGGGGTTCTGAGGTGGTGGGACCTGGTGTCCAGGTGGTGGTGGGACCCTGGGGTCCAGGTGGGGTTGGGGTGGTGGGAGCTGGGGTCCAGGTGGTGGTGGGACACTGGGGTCCAGGTGGTCCCAGGGTGGTGGGACCCTGGGGTCCAGGTGATTCTGGGGTGGTGGGACCTTGGGGTCCAGATGGAGGTGGGACCTGGGGTCCAGGTGGGGTTGGGGTGGTGGGACCTGGTGCCCAGGTGGTGGTGGGACCCTGGGGTCCAGGAGGGGTTCTGAAGTGGTGGGACCTGGTGTCCAGGTGACTCTGGGGGTGGTGGGACCCTGGGGTCCAGGTGGTCCTGGGGGGTGGGACCCTGGGGTCCAGGTGGGGTTGGGCTGGTGGGACCTGGGGTCCAGGTGGTGGTGGGACCCTGGGGTCCAGGTGGTCCCAGGGTGGTGGGACCCTGGTGTCCAGGTGATTCTGGGGTGGTGGGACCCTGGTGTCCAGGTGATGGTGGGACCCTGGTGCCCAGGTGGTCCTGGGGGGTGGGACCCTGGGGTCCAGGTGGGGTTGGGGTGGTGGGACCTGGTGTCCAGGTGACTCTGGGGGTGGTGGGACCCTGGGGTCCAGGTGGGGTTGGGGTGGTGGGACCTGGTGTCCAGGTGGTGGTGGGACCCTGAGGTCCAGGTGGGGTTCTGAGGTGGTGGGACCTGGTGCCCAGGTGACTCTGGGGGTGGTGGGACCTGGGGTCCAGGTGGTGGTGGGACACTGGGGTCCAGGTGGTCCCAGGGTGGTGGGACCCTGGTGTCCAGGTGATTCTGGGGTGGTGGGACCCTGGTGCCCAGGTGGTGGTGGGACCTTGGGGTCCAGGTGGGGTTCTGAGGTGGTGGGACCTGGCACCCAGGTGATTCTGGGGTGGTGGGACTTGGGGTCCAGGTGGTGGTGGGACCTGGTGCCCAGGTGATTCTGGGGAGTGGGACCCTGGTGTCCAGGTGGGGTTGGGGTGGTGGGACCTGGTGTCCAGGTGGTGGTGGGACCCTGAGGTCCAGGTGGGGTTCTGAGGTGGTGGGACCTGGTGTCCAGGTGACTCTGGGGGTGGTGGGACCTGGGGTCCAGGTGGTCCTGGGGGTGGTGGGACCCTGGTGCCCAGGTGGTCCTGGGGGGTGGGACCCTGGGGTCCAGGTGGGGTTGGGGTGGTGGAATCTGGTGCCCAGGTGGTGGTGGGACCTGGTGTCCAGGTGACTCTGGGGTGGTGGGACCGGGTGCCCAGGTGATGCCCAAAGGGGGGTGCTCAGGTGATGCTCAGGTGGTGCCCGGGGGGGGTGCCCAGGTGGTGCCCAGGGGGTTGCTCAGGTGGTGCCCGGGGGGGTGCCCAGGTGGTGCTCAGGTGATGCTCAGGTGATGCTCAGGTGATGCTCAGGTGGTGCCCGGGGGGGTGCCCAGGGGGGTGCTCAGGTGGTGCTCAGGTGATGCTCAGGTGATGCTCAGGTGGTGCCTGGGGGGGTGCCCAGGTGGTGCCCAGGGTGTTGCTCAGGTGGTGCCCGGGGGGGTGCCGGGGGGTGCCCGGGGGGGTGCCCGGGGGGGTGCCGGGGGGTGCCCGGGGGGTGCCCAGGTGGTGCCCAGGGGGTTCCTCAGGTGGTGCCTGGGGGGGTGCCCAGGTGGTGCCCAGGGTGTTGCTCAGGTGGTGCCCGGGGGGGTGCCCAGGGGGGTGCCGGGGGGTGCCCGGGGGGGTGCCCGGGGGGGTGCCCGGGGGTGCCCAGGTGAGCTCGTACCTGCCAAGGCTTTGATGCGGGAGCACTCGAAGAGCTTCGCGGTGGCCGCGGCCTCGTCCCAGCCCCGCCCGGCCCCGCCCCCCCAGGGAGCGCTCGGGTTGTTGTTGGGGGGGTCCGGGGGGTCCAGTTCGGCCACCAGAGCGGCCATGGGGCTGGGGGGGGGGACAGACAGACGGACAGGGGGCTGGGGGGGGCAGAGGGACAGGGGCTGGGGGGGGACAGACAGACGGACAGGGGGCTGGGGAGGACAGACGGACGGACAGGGGGCTGGGGGGGGCAGACAGACGGACAGGGGGCTGGGGGGGGACAGACAGACGGACAGGGGGCTGGGGGGGGCAGAGGGACAGGGGCTGGGGGGGACAGACAGACGGACAGGGGGCTGGGGAGGACAGACGGACGGACAGGGGGCTGGGGGGGGCAGACAGACGGACAGGGGGCTGGGGGGGGACAGACAGACGGACAGGGGGCTGGGGGGGGCAGACAGACGGACAGGGGGCTGGGGGGGGACAGACAGACGGACAGGGGGCTGGGGGGGCAGAGGGACAGGGGCTGGGGGGGGACAGACAGACGGACAGGGGCTGGGGGGGGCAGACAGACGGACAGGGGGCTGGGGGGGGCAGAGGGACAGGGGCTGGAGGGGGGACAGACAGACGGACAGGGGGCTGGGGGGGGCAGAGGGACAGGGGCTGGGGGGGGACAGACAGACGGACAGGGGGCTGGGGAGGACAGACGGACGGACAGGGGGCTGGGGGGGGCAGACAGACGGACAGGGGGCTGGGGGGGGACAGACAGACGGACAGGGGGCTGGGGGGGGCAGAGGGACAGGGGCTGGGGGGGACAGACAGACGGACAGGGGGCTGGGGAGGACAGACGGACGGACAGGGGGCTGGGGGGGGCAGACAGACGGACAGGGGGGCTGGGGGGGGACAGACAGACGGACAGGGGGCTGGGGGGGGCAGACAGACGGACAGGGGGCTGGGGGGGGACAGACAGACGGACAGGGGGCTGGGGGGGGCAGAGGGACAGGGGCTGGGGGGGGACAGACAGACGGACAGGGGGCTGGGGGGGGCAGACAGACGGACAGGGGGCTGGGGGGGGGCAGAGGGACAGGGGATGGGGGGGACAGACAGACGGAGAGGGGATGGGGGGGACAGACAGACGGACAGGGGGCTGGGGGGGGACAGACGGACAGGGGATGGGGGGGGGACAGACAGACGGAGAGAGGATGGGGGGGACAGACAGACGGAGAGGGGATGGGGGGGCAGAGGGACAGGGGATGGGGGGACAGACAGACGGACAGGGAATGGAGGGGGAGACAGAGGGACAGAGGGACAGGAGGACAAAGAGACGCCCCCAGCACCCCCGAAAACGCAGCCCCCCCAAAGCAGCCCCCCCCCCACCAGCCCCCCCCTGCGGCCCCCCCCAGTCCCCCTGCAGCCCCCCCCCATAGCAGCCCCCCCCAGCTCTTATAGCGACCCCCCCATAGCAGCCCCCCCATAACCCCCCATAGCCCCCCCCAGCAGCCCCCCC
>JAUMJJ010000773.1:97500-105510 GCA_033556795.1 Tapera naevia | reverse complement strand
CCCAGTTCCTCCCCCAGTTCCTCCCCCATTTCCTCTCCCAGTTCCTCCCCCAGTTCCTCCCCAGTTCCTCCCCAGTTCCTCCCCAGTTCCTCCCCCAGTTCCTCCCCCAGTTCCTCTCCCAGTTCCTCTCCCCAGTTCCTCCCCAGTTCCTCTCCCAGTTCCTCCCCCAGTTCCTCCCCAGTTCCTCCCCCAGTTCCTCCCCAGTTCCTCTCCCAGTTCCTCCCCCAGTTCCTCCCCAGTTCCTCCCAGTTCCTCCCCAGTTCCTCCCCCAGTTCCTCCCCAGTTCCTCCCCCAGTTCCTCCCCAGTTCCTCCCCCAGTTCCTCCCCCAGTTCCTCCCCAGTTCCTCCCCAGTTCCTCCCCCACTTCCTCCCCCAGTTCCTCCCCAGTTCCTCCCCCACTTCCTCCCCCAGTTCCTCTCCCAGTTCCTCCCCCAGTTCCTCCCCAGTTCCTCCCCCAGTTCCTCCCCAGTTCCTCCCCAGTTCCTCCCCCAGTTCCTCCCCCAGTTCCTCCCCAGTTCCTCCCCCAGTTCCTCTCCCAGTTCCTCTCCCAGTTCCTCCCCCAGTTCCTCCCCAGTTCCTCTCCCAGTTCCTCCCCAGTTCCTCCCCAGTTCCTCCCCAGTTCCTCCCCCAGTTCCTCTCCCAGTTCCTCCCCATTTCCTCCCCATTTCCTCCCCATTTCCTCCCCATTTCCTCCCCAGTTCCTCCCCCAGTTCCTCTCCCAGTTCCTCCCCCAGTTCCTCCCCCAGTTCCTCTCCCAGTTCCTCCCCCAGTTCCTCCCCCAGTTCCTCCCCAGTTCCTCCCCCAGTTCCTCTCCCAGTTCCTCCCCCAGTTCCTCCCCAGTTCCTCCCCAGTTCCTCCCCCAGTTCCTCCCCCAGTTCCTCCCCCAGTTCCTCTCCCAGTTCCTCTCCCAGTTCCTCCCCAGTTCCTCTCCCAGTTCCTCCCCCAGTTCCTCCCCAGTTCCTCCCCCAGTTCCTCCCCAGTTCCTCTCCCAGTTCCTCCCCCAGTTCCTCCCCAGTTCCTCCCCCAGTTCCTCCCCAGTTCCTCCCCAGTTCCTCCCCAGTTCCTCCCCCAGTTCCTCTCCCAGTTCCTCCCCCAGTTCCTCCCCCAGTTCCTCCCCCAGTTCCTCTCCCAGTTCCTCCCCCAGTTCCTCCCCCAGTTCCTCCCCAGTTCCTCCCCAGTTCCTCCCCCACTTCCTCCCCAGTTCCTCCCCAGTTCCTCCCCCACTTCCTCCCCAGTTCCTCCCCAGTTCCTCCCCCACTTCCTCCCCCAGTTCCTCCCCCAGTTCCTCTCCCATTTCCTCCCCAGTTCCTCCCCCAGTTCCTCCCCCAGTTCCTCCCCCAGTTCCTCCCCAGTTCCTCCCCCAGTTCCTCCCCAGTTCCTCCTCCAGTTCCTCCCCAGTTCCTCCCCCAGTTCCTCCCCAGTTCCTCCCCCAGTTCCTCTCCCAGTTCCTCTCCCAGTTCCTCCCCAGTTCCTCCCCCAGTTCCTCTCCCAGTTCCTTCCCCAGTTCCTTCCCCAGTTCCTCTCCAGTTCCTCTCCAGTTCCTCCCCCAGTTCCTCCCCCAGTTCCTCCCCCAGTTCCTCCCCCAGTTCCTCTCCCAGTTCCTCCCCCACTTCCTCCCCAGTTCCTCTCCCACTTCCTCTCCCACTTCCTCCCCCAGTTCCTCCCCCAGTTCCTCCCCCACTTCCTCCCCCACTTCCTCCCCCACTTCCTCCCCCAGTTCCTCCACAGTTCCTCTCCCAGTGTCTCATCCAGTTCCTCCCCAGTTCCTCCCCCAGTTCCTCCCCCAGTTCCTCCCCCAGTTCCTCCCCCAGTTCCTCTCCAGTTCCTCCCCAGTTCCTCCCCAGTTCCTCTCCCAGTTCCTCTCCCAGTTCCTCCCCAGTTCCTCCCCAGTTCCTCCCCCAGTTCCTCCCCCAGTTCCTCCCCCAGTTCCTCCCCCAGCTCCTCCCCCAGCTCCTCCCCCAGTTCCTCCCCCAGTTCCTCCCCAGTGTCTCCCCCAGTTCCTCCCCCAGTTCCTCTCCCAGTTCCTCCCCCACTTCCTCTCCCATTTCCTCCCCCAGTTCCTCCCCAGTTCCTCCCCCACTTCCTCTCCCATTTCCTCCCCCAGTTCCTCCCCCAGTTCCTCCCCCAGTTCCTCTCCCAGTTCCTCTCCCAGTTCCTCCCCCAGTTCCTCTCCCAGTTCCTCCCCACTTCCTCTCCATTTCCTCCCCCAGTTCCTCCCCAGTTCCTCTCCCAGTTCCTCCCCCACTTCCTCTCCCAGTTCCTCCCCCAGTTCCTCCCCCAGTTCCTCCCCCAGTTCCTCCCCCAGTTCCTCCCCCAGTTCCTCCCCCACTTCCTCTCCCATTTCCTCCCCCAGTTCCTCCCCAGTTCCTCTCCCAGTTCCTCCCCAGTTCCTCCCCCAGTTCCTCTCCCAGTTCCTCCCCCATTTCCTCTCCAGTTCCTCCCCCACTTCCTCCCCCACTTCCTCCCCCAGTTCCTCCCCAGTTCCTCCCCCAGTTCCTCCCCAGTTCCTCCCCCAGTTCCTCCCCCAGTTCCTCCCCCAGTTCCTCCCCCAGTTCCTCTCCCAGTTCTTCCCCAGTTCCTCTCCAGTTCCTCCCCCACTTCCTCCCCCACTTCCTCCCCCACTTCCTCCCCCAGTTCCTCCCCCACTTCCTCCCCCACTTCCTCCCCCAGTTCCTCTCCACTTCATCCCCAGTTCCTCCCCCAGTTCCTCTCCAGTTCCTCCCCCAGTTCCTCCCCAGTTCCTCCCCCAGTTCCTCTCCCAGTTCCTTCCCCAGTTCCTCCCCCACTTCCTCCCCCAGTTCCTCCCCACTTCCTCCCCCACTTCCTCCCCAGTTCCTCTCCCAGTGTCTCATCCAGTTCCTCCCCAGTTCCTCCCCCAGTTCCTCCCCCAGTTCCTCCCCCAGTTCCTCCCCCAGTTCCTCCCCCAGTTCCTCCCCCAGTTCCTCTCCCAGTTCCTCTCCCAGTTCCTCTCCAGTTCCTCCCCCAGTTCCTCCCCCAGTTCCTCCCCAGTTCCTCCCCAGTTCCTCCCCCAGTTCCTCTCCCAGTTCCTCTCCCAGTTCCTCCCCCAGTTCCTCTCCCAGTTCCTTCCCCAGTTCCTCCCCCACTTCCTCCCCCAGTTCCTCCCCACTTCCTCCCCCACTTCCTCCCCAGTTCCTCTCCCAGTGTCTCATCCAGTTCCTCCCCCAGTTCCTCCCCCAGTTCCTCCCCCAGTTCCTCCCCCAGTTCCTCCCCCAGTTCCTCCCCCAGTTCCTCCCCCAGTTCCTCCCCCAGTTCCTCTCCCAGTTCCTCTCCCAGTTCCTCTCCAGTTCCTCCCCCAGTTCCTCCCCCAGTTCCTCCCCCAGTTCCTCTCCCAGTTCCTCCCCCAGTTCCTCCCCCAGTTCCTCCCCCAGTTCCTCTCCCAGTTCCCCTCCCAGTTCCTCTCCCAGTTCCTCTCCCAGTTCCTCCCCAGTTCCTCCCCCAGTTCCTCCCCCAGTTCCTCTCCCACTTCCTCCCCAGTTCCTCCCCCACTTCCTCCCCCACTTCCTCTCCCAGTTCCTGTCCCAGTTCCTCCCCCAGTTCCTCTCCCAGTTCCTCCCCCAGTTCCTCCCCCACTTCCTCTCCCATTTCCTCCCCCATTTCCTCTCCAGTTCCTCCCCCAGTTCCTCCCCAGTTCCTCCCCCAGTTCCTCTCCCAGTTCCTCCCCCAGTTCCTCCCCCAGTTCCTCCCCCAGTTCCTCCCCCAGTTCCTCTCCCAGTTCCTCCCCAGTTCCTCCCCCAGTTCCTCTCCCAGTTCCTCCCCCAGTTCCTCCCCCAGTTCCTCCCCAGTTCCTCTCCCAGTTCCTCTCCCAGTTCCTCCCCCAGTTCCTCCCCCAGTTCCTCCCCAGTTCCTCCCCAGTTCCTCCCCCAGTTCCTCTCCCAGTTCCTCTCCCAGTTCCTCCCCCAGTTCCTCCCCCAGTTCCTCCCCCAGTTCCTCCCCCAGTTCCTCCCCAGTTCCTCCCCCAGTTCCTCCCCCAGTTCCTCTCCCAGTTCCTCCCCCAGTTCCTCTCCAGTTCCTCCCCCAGTTCCTCCCCCAGTTCCTCTCCCAGTTCCTCTCCAGTTCCTCCCCCAGTTCCTCCCCCAGTTCCTCTCCCAGTTCCTCCCCCTGTTCCTCCCCCAGTTCCTCCCCCAGTTCCTCCCCCAGTTCCTCTCCCAGTTCCCCTCCCAGTTCCTCTCCCAGTTCCTCTCCCAGTTCCTCCCCAGTTCCTCCCCCAGTTCCTCTCCCACTTCCTCCCCCCAGTTCCTCCCCCACTTCCTCCCCCACTTCCTCTCCCAGTTCCTGTCCCAGTTCCTCTCCCAGTTCCTCCCCAGTTCCTCCCCCAGTTCCTCTCCCAGTTCCTCTCCCAGTTCCTCCCCCAGTTCCTCCCCCACTTCCTCTCCCATTTCCTCCCCCATTTCCTCTCCAGTTCCTCCCCCAGTTCCTCCCCAGTTCCTCCCCCAGTTCCTCTCCCAGTTCCTCCCCCAGTTCCTCCCCCAGTTCCTCCCCCAGTTCCTCCCCCAGTTCCTCTCCCAGTTCCTCCCCCAGTTCCTCCCCCAGTTCCTCCCAGTTCCTCTCCCAGTTCCTCTCCCAGTTCCTCCCCCAGTTCCTCCCCCAGTTCCTCCCCCAGTTCCTCCCCAGTTCCTCCCCAGTTCCTCCCCCAGTTCCTCCCCAGTTCCTCCCCCAGTTCCTCCCCCAGTTCCTCCCCCAGTTCCTCTCCCAGTTCCTCTCCCAGTTCCTCCCCCAGTTCCTCCCCCAGTTCCTCCCCAGTTCCTCCCCCAGTTCCTCTCCCAGTTCCTCTCCAGTTCCTCTCCCAGTTCCTCCCCAATTCCTCCCAGTTCCTCCCAGTTCCTCCTCCAGTTCCTCCTCCAGTTCCTCCCCAGTTCCTCCTCCAGTTCCTCCTCCAGTTCCTCCTCCAGTTCCTCCCCCAGTTCCTCCCCCAGTTCCTCCCCCAGTGTCTCAGTCCTCCCAGGTCTCCCCAGTCTCACTTCCTCTCCCAGTGTCTCCCCCAGTTCCTCCCCCACTCCTCCCAGTTCCTCTCCCAGTTCCTCCCCCAGATCCTCTCCCAGTTCCTCTCCCAGTTCCTCCCCCAGATGCTCTCCCAGTTCCTCTCCCAGTTCCTCCCCCAGTTCCTCCCCAGTTCCTCCCCCACTTCCTCTCCCCAGTTCCTCCCCCAGTTCCTCCCCAGTTCCTCCACCAGTTCCCCCCCCAGTTCCTCCCCCAGTTCCTCCCCCACTTCCTCCCCCACTTCCTCCCCACTTCCTCCCCCACTTCCTCCCCCACTTCCTCCCCCAGTTCCTCCCCACTTCCTCCCCAGTTCCTCCCCCAGTTCCTCCCCAGTTCCTCCCCAGTTCCTCCCCCAGTTCCTCCCCAGTTCCTCCCCCAGTTCCTCCCCCAGTTCCTCCCCCAGTTCCTCCCCCAGTTCCTCCCCAGTTCCTCCCCCAGTTCCTCCCCCAGTTCCTCCCAGTTCCTCCCCCAGTTCCCCCCCCAGTTCCCCCCCCAGTTCCTCCCCCAGTTCCCCCCCCAGTTCCCCCCCCAGTTCCTCCCCCAGTTCCTCCCCCAGTTCCTCCCCCAGTTCCTCCCCCATTTCCTCCCCAGTTCCCCCCCCAGTTCCTCCCCCAGTTCCTCCCCCAGTTCCTCCCCCAGTTCCTCCCCCAGTTCCTCCCCCAGTTCCTCCCAGTTCCTCTCCCAGTGTCTCATCCAGTTCCTCCCCAGTTCCTCCCCAGTTCCTCCCCCAGTTCCCCCCCCAGTTCCTCCTCCAGTTCCCCCCCCCAGTTCCCCCCCCAGTTCCCCCCCCAGTTCCTCCCCCAGTTCCCCCCCCAGTTCCTCCCCCAGTTCCTCCCCCAGTTCCTCCCCCAGTTCCTCCCCAGTTCCTCTCCCAGTGTCTTATCCAGTTCCTCCCCAGTTCCTCCCCAGTTCCTCCCCAGTTCCTCCCCCAGTTCCTCCCCCTGTTCCTCCCCAGTTCCTCCCCCAGTTCCTCCCCCAGTTCCTCCCCCAGTTCCTCCCCCAGTTCCTCCCCAGTTCCTCCCCCAGTTCCTCCCCCATTTCCTCCCCAGTTCCTCCCCCAGTTCCTCCTCCAGTTCCCCCCCCAGTTCCCCCCCCAGTTCCTCCCCCAGTTCCTCCCCCAGTTCCTCCCCCAGTTCCCCCCCCAGTTCCTCCCCCAGTTCCTCCCCCAGTTCCTCCCCAGTTCCTCTCCCAGTGTCTCATCCAGTTCCTCCCCCAGTTCCTCCCCAGTTCCTCCCCAGTTCCTCCCCCAGTTCCTCCCCCAGTTCCTCCCCCAGTTCCTCCCCCAGTTCCTCCCCCAGTTCCCCCCCCAGTTCCTCCCCCAGTTCCTCCCCCTGTTCCTCCCCAGTTCCTCTCCCAGTTCCTCTCCCAGTGTCTCATCCAGTTCCTCTCCCAGTTCCTCTCCCAGTTCCTCTCCCAGTTCCTCCCCAGTTCCTCCCCCAGTTCCTCCCCCAGTTCCTCCCCAGTTCCTCTCCCAGTGTCTCATCCAGTTCCTCCCCCAGTTCCTCCCCAGTTCCTCCCCCAGTTCCCCCCCCAGTTCCTCCCCCAGTTCCTCCCCCAGTTCCCCCCCCAGTTCCTCCCCCAGTTCCTCCCCCAGTTCCCCCCCCAGTTCCTCCCCCACTTCCTCTCCCAGTTCCTCTCCCAGTTCCTCCCCCAGTTCCTCTCCCAGTTCCTCCCCCAGTTCCTCTCCCAGTTCCTCCCCCAGTTCCTCCCCCAGTTCCTCCCCATTTCCTCCCCAGTTCCTCCCCCAGTTCCTCCCCCAGTTCCTCCCCCAGCTCCTCCCCCAGTTCCTCCCCCAGTTCCTCCCCCAGTTCCTCCCCCAGTTCCTCCCCCAGTTCCTCCCCCAGTTCCTCCCCCAGTTCCTCCCCCAGTTCCTCCCCAGTTCCTCCCCCAGTTCCTCCCCCAGTTCCTCTCCCAGTTCCTCTCCCAGTTCCTCCCCCAGTTCCTCCCCAGTTCCTCCCCCAGTTTCTCTCCCAGTTCCTCCCCCAGTTCCTCCCCCAGTTCCTCTCCCAGTTCCTCCCCCAGTTCCTCCCCCAGTTCCTCCCCAGTTCCTCCCCCAGTTCCTCTCCCAGTTCCTCCCCCAGTTCCTCCCCCAGTTCCTCCCCAGTTCCTCCCCAGTTCCTCCCCCAGTTCCTCTCCCAGTTCCTCTCCCAGTTCCTCCCCCAGTTCCTCCCCCAGTTCCTCCCAGTTCCTCCCCCAGTTCCTCCCCCAGTTCCTCCCCCAGTTCCTCCCCAGTTCCTCCCCAGTTCCTCCCCCAGTTCCTCCCCCAGTTCCTCTCCCAGTTCCTCCCCCAGTTCCTCTCCAGTTCCTCCCCCAGTTCCTCCCCAGTTCCTCCCCCAGTTCCTCTCCCAGTTCCTCTCCAGTTCCTCCCCCAGTTCCTCCCCCAGTTCCTCTCCCAGTTCCTCCCCCTGTTCCTCCCCCAGTTCCTCCCCCAGTTCCTCCCCCAGTTCCTCTCCCAGTTCCCCTCCCAGTTCCTCTCCCAGTTCCTCTCCCAGTTCCTCCCCAGTTCCTCCCCCAGTTCCTCTCCCACTTCCTCCCCCAGTTCCTCCCCCACTTCCTCCCCCACTTCCTCTCCCAGTTCCTGTCCCAGTTCCTCTCCCAGTTCCTCCCCAGTTCCTCCCCCAGTTCCTCCCCCACTTCCTCTCCCATTTCCTCCCCCATTTCCTCTCCAGTTCCTCCCCCAGTTCCTCCCCAGTTCCTCCCCCAGTTCCTCTCCCAGTTCCTCCCCCAGTTCCTCCCCCAGTTCCTCCCCAGTTCCTCCCCCAGTTCCTCTCCCAGTTTCCTCCCCCAGTTCCTCCCCAGTTCCTCCCCAGTTCCTCTCCCAGTTCCTCTCCCAGTTCCTCCCCCAGTTCCTCCCCCAGTTCCTCCCCCAGTTCCTCCCCAGTTCCTCCCCAGTTCCTCCCCCAGTTCCTCTCCCAGTTCCTCTCCCAGTTCCTCCCCCAGTTCCTCCCCCAGTTCCTCCCCAGTTCCTCCCCCAGTTCCTCTCCCAGTTCCTCTCCAGTTCCTCTCCCAGTT